>JAJPUD010016017.1:0-35411 GCA_023553655.1 Myrmecobius fasciatus | reverse complement strand
TCCTTCCTTCCTTCCTTCCTTCCTTCCTTCCTTCCTTCCTTCCCTTCTTTCTTTCTTTCTTTCTTTCTTTCTTTCTTTCTTTCTTTCTTTCTTTCTTTCTTTCTTTCTTTCTTTCTCTCTTTCTCTCTTTCTCTCTTTCTCTCTTTCTCTCTTTCTCTCTTTCTTTCTTTCTTTCTTTCTTCCTTCCTTCCTTTTCTTTCTTTCCTTTTCTTTTCTTTCTTTCCTTTTCTTTTCTTCCTTTCCTTCTTTCTTTCCTTCCTTCCTTCCTTCCTTCCTTCCTTCCTTCCTTCCTTCCTTCCTTCCTTCCTTCCTTCCTTCCTTCCTTCCTTCCTTCCTTCCTTCCTTCCTTCCTTTCTTTTTTTCTTTCCTTTTAATTAGGGAGAGATGACTTGCTCAGGATCAACTGTTAAGAATCTGAGGTTAAAGTTAAAAAGTCAAGTCCTCTCAGCTGCTCTTAGGTATCATCTCTGAAACAATCAAATGTTTATGGGAGAGAAGAGACAGCTATATTTTTTTCTCGTTTTCATTTTAAACAGCTCAATGAATTTGCTTGTTTCCCATACTTAGCTTTTATATTGAGAGAAAGAGAATTTCAATAAGTGACATATGGAGTGAGGGAAAGAGGTAATTTTGAGCAATTAGAGATAAGTGGTTCTTTATGACCCCATTTGAAATTTTCTTGGCAAAAATATTGGAGTCTCCAGCTCATTTTACAGATGAGGAATTGGAGCCAAACAGGGTTAAGTGGCATGCCCAGGGTCACACAACTAGTTAATGTTTGAAATTGGATTTGAACTCAGAACTTCCTGACTCAAGGATTGCCACATGATCCACTGAGCCACCCAACTGCCATCTGACATTACTTTGGAGAATTAAGGGAAGATGAGGACAATGGATTACTAAAGGCCTGAGACATTTTCTTCCTCCTTTTCTTCTTCCTTTCCTCATTTGTGACCTTCTAATCCCAGGACACCAAACTGCTACTAAGGCTGTTAGCAGCTATAGTCTGCTGCATCACAGGCTCTTGTGGTCTGGCTGGGAACCAAGACGCCATGGATAATGCAGTTTCTATGGGAGAATGAGCTCTGAGTTTTAAACAAACAACGTGCAAAGTTTAAGATTAGAACCTGTTGGTAAAGGTGAGGACTGCCTGTCCTGTGAGCCACATTTTGTTCATTCCTGAAGAGGGTGAGGAGGAAAGAAGCTAAAGGATCAGCTCCATGTTCATTCTCTGCTAGTTTCATGTTATTTTAAAATTTTAACTTTTTTTGTAAATCTTTTATTGCTATTCTGACAATAAAGGATTGGATCTGAGAAAACAATCAGTGTCAAGCAAATATGTTATCTAAAGAAAAGGAGATTGTGAAAATACAGATTTAGAGATGATCAATTCTGTTCATTTTCTTTTCTTACTGGGGAGAAGGATTGGACCTGCAGTTTTATTGGCACAGGGATACTCCCTCTGCCAATTCAGATTGTCACCTCTTCTACAATTTAGTCTTAGAGTTTTCTAGAGCACTAAGGTCTTAAGTGACTTGCCTAGGATTATTACAATTCCCCTATATGTCAGAGATAGAACCTAGATTTTCTTGACTTTGAGATGGTGCAGTAGACAGAGTCCCAGGCCTGGAATTAGGAAGACTCATTTTCCTGAGTTCAAATTTAGCCTCAGACACTTAGTAGCAATGTGACCTTGGGCAAGTCACTTAACTCTGTTTGCCTCAGTTTCCTCATCTGTAATATGGACTGGAGAAGGAAATGATAAACCATTCCAGTGTCTTTGCCAAGAAAACCCCAAATGTGATCACAGAGAGTCAAACACAACTGAAAAAATTCACAACAAAACAACAAATGTTAGACATTTCCTCCTTACATCAAGTCTAAATTTCCCTCTCTCTCTTTTCTACCTGTTGTCTCTAGTTTCCCCACTCTGGGACCAGGCAGAACAGGTCTAAACCCTTTTCCATATGAGCACCCTTTGAATACCATGGGTATAAGCTTGGTTAAGACATTTAATTTCGAGTCTCAGTTTTCTCTTTTGTAAAATGATACAGTTGGATTGCTAATTTCTTAGCTCCTTTCCAACTTTAAATCTATGATCTTTTGATTTGAAAAGTCTCTGTGTCTTGGTCTGTGTATGAAGAGGAAGATCACCTCTACCATTATTGCTAACTTGGAGAGAGTTATGTTTAATGACAAGTCCCTTACAGCAGGATCCGGAGAAGGTGGATCTCCCTAGGAAACCATTGTTCCATTTGAGAGTCAGCTGCCATTTAAGATATATCTGAGAAAAATGATGAATAACTTGAGATGGTCATCTTCTAGAACAAAAGACAAAACAGCAACTTTGTGACTTTAGGTAATTTATCTCACCTTTGTCTTAGTCTTTCCCTTAGAGAGTGAGGCAAGGACTATCTTTTGCTTTCCTTTTTATCCCCAATGTTTAGCACAATACTTGGCACATAGTAAGTGTTTAATAAGTTGATTCATCAGTAAAATGAGCTATAGACACAAACTATGCTTAAACCACACTGGGAAATTTTCCTAGAGTAAATGCAGGTGGAATTAAGAATCCAAAATGAGAGAGAAGTGACTCTCTTGGATCAGGGCTCTGAGGTCAGACCCAAACCAAAAAATCTGAGCCTGAATGTTTTGTGGGACAGACAAGCAGGCATTGGGTTCCATCAGAAATGGTGTAATCTTACTGCTTCTTTCCAGAATCCTTCACTTTCTCTAAGGCTCTGCACAAGTGCCCGCTCTTACCCAAGCTCTATCCTCATTCCCCTAGTTAGTACATTGCTCCCCAAATGATTTCATTTACTCTGTACACATTTTATATTTTACTGATCTGTGTATATGTTCTATCTTTCCCTGTTCCTTTCCACATCTACCACCACCCCTAGTAAAATGTAAGCTCTCTGATGAACAATTTTATTTTTGTCTTTGTAACTCTAGTGCCTAAAGCAGTACTAGGCACACAGAAGATACTCAATCAAAAGGATTTATACACTCACTCTGAGCCATCCTAGCCCAAAAAAATGACCAAGTGAGACTTGGTCTGAGACCTACTGCTGGCCTATCAATGAGAGTCAGGTCATTTGGATTTAAGACATGATCTTTAGGAAAGAAATCTAGCCATGATATCACTTTCCTGAAATCATGGTTCTCTTTGATGCTAAAGGACAAACAATGACCTGTGGCTTGTTGTAGCTGCCCCACCGAGGACCCAACTGACTAGTTCTAGGTGGGCAATGCAGATCCATCTTTTCTTCCTCCCTCCTTCCCTCCCTCCGTCCCTTTCTCCCTCCTTCCTTCCTTCTTTCCTTCCTCTCTCCTTCCTTCCTTCCTTCCTTCCTTCCTTCCTTCCTTCCTTCCTTCCCTCCTTCCCTCCTTCCCTGCCTCTTGCCAAGGTGGCACAGTGAACGGAAAAAGGAACTGAAACTAACACTCCAGTCATCCAGCTGTCAGTTTGGGAAACTGCTCCAAGACAAAGCCTGTGGGTGGGGCACTGGTGAATTGAAGTAAGCTGGCAGTTGAGTGTGTCTATTGATTATCTTTTGGCAACCAGAGTGCTTACAGCAGCAACCTCACAGAGTGCTCTCCTAGCGGGGGAAAGAGAATGCTTTGTTGGCTAGAGCACTGAATGCCAGCACCAGAGTAATGTCTCTCCTCTGACTGGACATAAATCCATCATAATGGAAATGCCTTAAATCAGGCCTTCTTTGGGGTTAGATCACATACAGGGGTAGGGGGTGGAGGGGAACAGGAGGGATTAAGAAGAGGATAATAGTTGCCTTCTCCCTCCATGCACAGAGGTTTGTCATTAAATATAGTTTGGTTCTTAGTGAGCCAATGAATAGGATCTTCTCTAGCTTGGGAGGCTGGGGGCTCTATCTCATTGGATGTCTTCAGACAGGGACTGGATGTCCCCTTGTTGGGGCTGTGGACCTTGTCCAGGTATGTGTTGAACTAACTAGCCCCTGAGGTCTCTTCCAACTCTGAGCTTCTGTGATTTGTTCCATTTCATAGAACACTTTGAGAGTCAAGAGACCTGTCTTTACTCTGACATTTACTCACTTTGTGATTTGAGGAAAATTACATAATCCTTCAGGTCCTAAATTTTCTTTTCTGCAAATAAGATTTATATTTTCAAAATTATCCACTCTATATATTTTGAACATATGGTATCTTTTTGGCATGTTTTCTCCCACATTAGAACATAAATAAACTCCTTGAGGACAAAGACCAGGCTCATGTCTTTGTAGCTCTATTGTTCAGCACAGTGTCTGATATGTAGTAAGCATTTAATACCTGTTGTCTCAGGTACCTTCTCATTATGCTATCCGGTTTCAAAGATTCCCCTCCATAAACACCATTAGGAAGCTGTAGGCACATACTTATATGGCAAAGAGTGGCAAATAGCCCTACTGGCTACGTGATCTCTAGTTCTATGGGAGGTGGGAATCCTGTGAAATGGCTCTTTCATGTTACATAGCCAATGGGAAAAAAGGCATTTTCTTCACCCTCACAGTCTACCACCTCCTGAGAAGCAGCATAATCTCTGCCAAGTTCATGTTGTATTAGCTGGCTTCTGATGAATGAAAAAACCAGAACTGTCATCTTATGTCTATTGTGGGAAATCTGGGTCGGTTTCTAGAGTTGCATTAGAAACTTGAGTATATGCCATCACCTCTTAAAAAAATAAATTGACATTCCAGATTTTTCCCATGTCTTATGTTCCTTCCCCTTTTTAGTCCTCATTACAACTTCCAAGAGCAACACATTAATTTTTAGACATGGGATTAGTCAGCAAACATGGAGCAATGTTATTCATCTTGGTATACTTGATTCAAATCAACACGATTACTAAATGTCTATTGTGTTCAAATCTTTGTGCTTGTCACTGGAGAAACAATGATAAAAATGATAAAAATGATTCAGTTGCTTCCTTCAAGAAACCTTCAAAAGGCTTGGTGATGGAGAGGGAAGGGAGTGACATGGGACGGGGGCCAAAGGAAAGCTCCAGACAAAAAGCTCTAGGAAAACTTGAGTGGGGAGAGAACATGTGTTTATGGGTATGTGGGATTGGAAGGAATCATAGATTTCATGGGAAAGGTAGCTCATGAGCTGGATGCTGAATGAAATGGTAAGGGAGGGGGATTTGTACCAAGGATGAGGGTCTGGAAACCAATTACTCAAACTAGAGAGGTAAGATACAAGATACTGAGTTTGAGGAACAGCAAGCAGTTTAATTTAGCCATAAGTGTTTGAAGATGAGTAATGTGAACTGCATTTGGAGTGGTGAGTTGCAGACACATTGTCAAACCTTCAATGTCAAGATAAGGAGTTCATATTCCTTCCTGGAGGCAATGGGGAGCCAGTGAAGATTTTTGTGCTGAAAAGTCTATTTCAGCATCCACTTAAGGAGAGCTGATGTCTTCTAAACTGTTTGAGAACATACAGACCAAAGTTAAAAGACACTTTTGAGATGGAGTGGAGATTAAGTTATTCATTCCTTATAGATGTGGGGAATACTAAAAACCACTCAGAAAGCCAAATAAAGAAAAAGAACACAAAAACAGCAAGGAGAATTTGGCTTTATTATGGAGAAGGACTTTTGTCTCCTGTCTTCTTCAATTGTTTTAGTAATTATATATTGTTCATACATTTAAAGAGGCAGCGATTGCTCAGTGGAAAGAATACTGAACTGAAAGTGAGGGAAGCTGGGTTCAAATCCACCCACTAACTTGTGTGATGTAGTTGGATCTATTTGAGATTCAGTTTCTTTCTTTGTAAAATAAGACCTGCTAATCCCTGAAGTCTGTTTCACCTCATTCAGCATTCCTTCTGTGTAAGAAATGAAGACTTTCCACTGAAGTCCCATTCTTTGCCTCAACTGTGATGGGTACGTGATGTTGGAAGCAGAATGGCTTTGCTTTTGACCTGGCAATACACTGTTCTCAGATGACCAGCTGGGCTATGTGAGTAGGCTCATCACAAGACTATTGACCACCAATTGATGATTTTTTTTAACTAGGGGGATCTTTCATTATTTTGAAGCTTTGATCTATGATCCTAAAGATAAGTAAGTATAATGATTTGTTCAGTCAGGTCCAACTCTTTCTGACTCCATTTGGGGTTTTCTCGGCAGAGATACTGGAGTGGTTTGCCATTTCTTTCTCCAGATAATTTTATAGATGAGGAAACTGAGGCAAACATGGTTGAGTGACTAACATTAAAAGTACAATGATACTATTATAATAAAGAAAACAGTCTTGTCCTAGAGATATGCCTTTAGAATTTGAAAATGCCCAATAATTAAATCTAGATTAAAGAATGAAATTGTTAATCATTGTCATAATTATCATTACTATCTTAATACATTGCTATATATTTTTATAATAGTAGCTTTTTATTTTTCAAAATACATGCAAAGATAGTTTTCAGCATTCACCCTTGCAAAACCTTGTGTTCCAAATTTTCTCCCTTCTCTCCCTCCTGTCCCACTCCCCTAGAGAGTAAGTAATCCAATATAGATTAAACATGTGCAATTCTTCTAAACACATTTCCACATTTATCATGCTGCACAAGAAAAGTCAGATCAAAAGGGGAAAGAGTGAAAAAGAAAAAATAATCAAGCAAACAACAACAACAAAGCTGAAAATAGTATGTTGTGATTCACATTCAATCTCCATAGTCTTCTTTCTGGATGTAGAAGGCTCTATCACAAGACTATTGGAATTGCCTTGAATCATGTCATTGTTGTAAAAGAGCCAAGTCCATCACAGTTGATCATCACACAATTTAATTTCTGTGCACAATGTTCTCTTGGTTCTAATCACTTTACTTAGCATCAGTTCATGCAAGTCTTTCCAGGTTTTTCTGAAATCAGTCTGCTGACCATTTCTTATAGAACAATAATATTTCATTACATTCATATATTGTAACTTATCCAGCCATTCCCTAACTAATGATCAAACACCCAGTTTCCAGTTCCTTGCCACTACAAACATTTTTGCACGTGTGGGTCCTTTTCCCTTTTTTTTTCTGATCTCTTTGGGTTATAGATCCAATAGAGACACTGCTGGATTAAAGCATGTGCACAGTTTTATAGCCCTTTAGGCATAGTTTCAAATTGCTCTCCAGATTGGGTTGGATCAGTTCACAACTCCACCAACAAACTACATTGCTATATTGCTAGAAAGAGCTAAATAAATGTGAATTATTAATATAATAATAACATCAATAAGGAGTCCAATAAAATAGTTCTCAGATGTCACTCTCCTAGTATTCTTTTATGCTATTCCTTTGTATGTTCTTACAACTATATGAACTCTTTTTTATGGATTTTAAGGGTCAGGATGACCTGACCCTTTCCTATATTTCTACTTTACTCCTTTCCATGTACTCTGTAATTCAGAAACACTGGCCTTCTTTTATCTCCTTGCTCACGATGTTCCATCTTCCAACACTTGGTGTGTTTATTGGTTGTTCCCTACTCCTGAAATCCTCTTCTTCCCCTAGAAACCTCTGCCTCCTGGCTTCTCTGCCTTATTGTAATGCCCACTTCAAATCCCACTTCCTCAAGAGACTTCTCCTATTTTCTCCATCTCCATCCCTGTGCAATAATACTTCCTTTGAGATTCCTGTTATATAGTTTGTTTGTATATAGTTGTCTACATGTTGTTTTCCCTATTAGAATAGAAAATCCTTGAGGGCAAGGTCCATGCTTTTGCCTTTCTTTGTATACCTAGCTTTTAACTCAGTGCTTGACACTGAGGGCAGCTAGGTGGTGCAGTGGAGTGCCAGGCTTGGAGTCAGGAAGATTTATACTCCTATATTTAAATCTGGCCTCAGATCTTGCTAGGTATATGGATGACTTTTGGGTAAGCTATATGACCTTGGATGTCACTTTACTCTGTTTGCCTCAGTTTCCTAATCTGTAAAATGAGCTAGAAAAGGAATTGGTAAACCATTCCAGTATCTTTGCTAAGAAAATCTCAAATGGGGTTGCAAAGAGTCAGATAAGACTGAAATTATGACAAAATAAGGGCACATCATAGATGCTTAACAAAAATGCTTGTTGACTTACTTACTACAGCTACCATTATCATTGCTACTACAAGATCTATACTAGATTAACACGAGATCTTGAAGAGCCAATATTACTAATTAACCAGCATTAGGTTAAAAGGAATCCACATATAGACAACTCTCAGTCTCAGAATCAGATCAAATTGGGGCCTGGATATTATGGGTAATTTGTTTTCCATTCCCTGGCTCCTAACTCAATTTCAGAAATCTTTAATACATATATTATCAGGAAAAAAGTAATATCTGGATTTCTCCAGGTTATTGAGAATCTAAGGGACTAGATTCTTCATCCTAAGGTTCTCCAGGTCTCTGAAGGATAGAAATATTTGAGATTTGGGGGAAAGGAAAGGATGGGCACTCCTAGAATAGAAAGGAAAGGAAATAAGCATTTATTAAATGACAACTAAATACCGGATACTGTGCCAACTACTTTACAAATAGCTCTTCATTCAATAGTCACAACAATCCCTAAAAGATAGATGCTATTATTATCCTAATTCTACAGTTGTAGAAATTGAGGCAGATAAAAGATAAATGAAGCTAATAAGTATGTGAGGCAGAAGTTGAATTCAGGTCTTTCTGACTCCAGATCCAGTGATTTATTCCCTACATGGAGGTAGGTTGAAGCATTTTTGAAAAAAAAATGATAGAAGAGAAGTTCTTAAATTTTTTTTTGCATCATGGACTCCTTTGAAAATCTAGTGAAAGCTATGGACTGTTATGCTTTTGAAATATTTTAAATTTAAATTTTTAAATATTTGAAAAATAAATTTTAATTCAAAAATAAATACATAAAATTACAAAACCAATTATATTGAAATAAAAGTCATAAAATATATTTTTAAAAGCCAAATTCATTGATCCCAGGTTAAGAATCCCTGCCACTGAGGGAAAGTTTGATTGACGAAGGGGCAAAATGAAGAATGGAGAAGTTCAGGAGAAAATAATTGGGGAAGAAGAATTGAAGGAATTAGATAGAAAGGTTCTGAGGAAGAGAAAAAAATGTTAGTAAGGGGTATAGAGTCATGGGTTAGGAAAAGAAACAAGTTGTTCCAGAGGTCAACAAGCATTCTTTTTTCTAGGTGAGAGATTGATGGAAACCAAGAGAGCAATGGCTAGCTTAGAGAAACTGAAGGAATTAAAGTAACACCTAGAAATTGAGAGGACAAAGAAAATAGGCCAGAGGACTAAGTCCAAGACACTGGATGTTGGTCTGTCTTTATGACCAGCTCACTAAGTATCAGTCGGCTCCTTTAAAAAAGGAAAAGCACTGGGTGTTTATCCTCTAATTTCTTTGTGCAGTTTAAAAAATAATTAGTAAGAGAAGGCAGGAAATTTAGTAGGGAGGGGTAGAGATTAGGGCTGTGAGTCAGAATATCTTGGTTCTGCTCCCTTTGCCACTTCCTGTACGACCTGATTCACCTCCCCATTTCAGTATCAGTTTCTCCATCTGGTAACTGGGATTTGAAAACATGTCCCTCCCCTGCTAGTTGTGAGATGATCAGCCTAAATTTTAAAAGTGCCACACAAATACGAATTCTTCTTATAACAATTCAGTTCAATTGAATTCAGCACCAATTTACTGAGCACTGATTGAATATGACCTGTGCCAGGCACTGGAGACTATACAAGGCTTAGCTAAAAAAGGTGAGGTTCATCAAGTGCTTGAAGTGACAGCAGGGTTCTAGATAAATGGGGAAAAGGAGAAAGGACACTTTGAACTGAGAGAACAGCCGGACTAGTCAATAAGGGACTGGTCTGTAGCACAAGGAGGAGTTTGACTTACTTGAAGGAAAAGCTTTACACTGGGGAGTGATAGTAAGCTTGTTGGAGGCAGTGTGTAAAACAGTGGAGTGAAGGTAATAAAGGTGATGAATGAGAGGACATTTGCTTTTGTTCAGTTATTTTTCATTCATGTCTGACTCTGACCCCATTTGGGGTTTTCTTGATACTGGAGTGGTCTGACATTTCCTTCTCTAGTTCATTTTACAGGTGAGAAAACTGAGGCAAACAGGGTTAAGTGAATTTCCCAGATTCCCACAGCTAGTAAATGTCTGAGGTTTGATTTGAACTTAGGAAGATGAGTCTTTCTGACTCCAAGCCTAGAGCTCTATCCACTGAGCCACAGGTGCTTTAGGAAGACGAATTTACCAATGGTACATGTAGAATGGATTGGAGAGAGAGGAGAAACTGGAGATAGAGAGAACAGTGAAGAAACTGGTATGATAGATTATGAGTTTCTCTATTAGACTATACCCTCTTTAAGAATGAGGACTCATTCATCTTTGTGTCTCCCACATCACTTACCATGGTATTCCACAAAAAAAGTAATCAATGGATAAATGTTGATTGATTAGACATAAGATTTAGAGCTGGAAAGAGTCTTAGAGATCATCTCAATCAATCAATTAATCATTAAACATTTATTAAGTGCCTTCTGTGTGTCAGGAACTGTGCTAATCGCTGAGAATACAAGAAAAGGCAAAAAATAGTTCCTGCCCTCATTGAGCTTACAACCTAGCCCAATCCTTTCAGTTTATTTTTCAGAATAATTCATTTAAATTTTTTTTCAATCTCTTAATTTTTTTAAGAAAATGGGGAAATTGAAATCCAGAAAGGTTTCACAAGAAGTAAACAGCAGATCCAGGATTTGTACCCCGCTTCCCAACCCAATAGTCTTTCCACAGTACTCTTGCTGCATTGAAATTAGATGATAAATGTTTGGAATAGGTGGTGATGATGAGAATATCAAGGGTAGGACAGATGGGAGAGATGCTCTGAAAAGAGGAGCAAGAAAGGCGAAGGAGAGAGAAAGATCAAAAGAGCCCAAATTTTCAAGCTTGAGTGACCAAGAAGAAGGAACATTATTAACAGACTGGGAGATGCTTACAAGGGAAGATGGCATATTTGGAAGCATTTAAACTGAAAATACAGAACCATAGAAGGGCTATGACCCTGAGTATTACACAAGTTACTCATTGCCAACATCTCATTCCTCGAGCTGATCCTTATCACATGTTTCAGGGTGGGCTTCTGACATTCTTTTCCTTTCCTAGAACTTATGTGACCACAAAGTCATTCAGTTCCACACCAACCCCAGACAATATTATAGTATAAGGAAAAGATCTCAGTGGAGAAGAATGTGGCCCATAAATTGATAGACCTAAGCAAGATAAAATGGTCTTAGTACCATAAAAGACACACCCTATTTTCACAACGATGACATAGAAATGCCCATTGCCAATATTGGGGGTGGGGGAGTTAAGCTGTTCATTGTAGAGTTCCAAGGTCTTAAAAACTTCCATCCCTCCACAAAGCACGTGTACGCCTCTATTCTGGGCTAGGGTCTAGCACAGGGCCATAATCACACTCTGGCACAGGAGGAAAAAGGCAGAGATGGGCTCAGTAGGAAATGTCTGGACTCCAGATGAAAGTACCCTTTCCTATTACATTTTTATTTGTCTCATATTTATTTCTAGGACCCTATTACTGTAACATTCCTCCAGGGGCAACTAGACTGGGTTATACACTTGAAAAATTGAAAAATTAGAGTAAGTCTGTTCCTTGGGTTCTGGTTTTTCTTTCACCTTTACAATCTATTTTGACACTTTGATTTTTGTTTTCAAATGACAGTGATCTGTTCTCACTAAGTGGGTGACTTCACATCTCTAATCTTCTGCTTCCTTCTTTGGCCAGTGAAAGAAGTGAACAAGATGATTTGTGAGGTCCCTTTCAGGTACAAATCTATGATTGATGAGTCAAAGGCTTATAGGGTTCTATAATACTTATCTTCCACTGGGATTGTCCTATTGCTCCTTGGAAATACCTCAAACATAGGGAACTTAATTTCAAATTGGTTCAAATTAAATCCCTGTTGGTATAAGAGGAATTCCTTTTAATAGACAGTCCTGTGAAATACACTGGAGGTAAATCTTGCCTCTCATTTCCTGCCATTGGGGTTTGAGAAATAATAGCAGTTAGGTCTATTCATATAAGACCTTGGATGTTCTTCTAAGATGATTATATTGGAGAGAATGAAAGGCCCCAAACTAGGAAATAAGGAGGGTAGAGGGAAAGTAACATATGGATTGTATAACCTCCACATTGGATCAGCAATCCTGATTCTTTTAGTGAACATTTTTCAGTCTGAAGTTAAAATTAGAGATTTTGTTTTGTGACTAAGGTCAGGCTATTCTTAGAGAAAGTCTAGAGATATCCTCTGGTCCTGGCAACTGAAGAATTCCAAGTGGCTTTAGATTCTCTCATTTCTTCTCTCCTTTTCTTTTCCTTTCTTTACTTTCTCTTTTCTTATTCTCTTTTCCCTTTCCCTCCTCTCCCTCCCTCCCTCTCTCTTTCTTTTTCTTTCCTTCTCTTCTTCTCTCCCTCCCTCCTTCCCTCTTTTCCTCCCTTTCTACTTCCCTCTTTCCCTCCCTTCCTCTCTTCCTCTTTTCCTTCCTTCCTTCCTTCTTCCCTCCCTCCCTATCTTTCTTTCCTTCCTTCTTTCTTTCCAATTGTAAAGGGACTATAATTGTAAAGGTCCTATGCAGGACTGGAACTCGGAAGGCCTGAATTTATATATGGCCTCAGAGACTTATTAGCTTCAATTTCCTCATCTATAAAATGGGCCTAATAATACCACCTACCTCCCAGGATTATCCTGAAGATCAAATGAGGTAATAATTGTGAAGTGCTTAATGCAGTGACTGATACACATCAGGACTATGTAAATGTTAGCTATTATTAGAGTTCTCAGGAGGAAAAGTACAAAAAGCAAAAAGGGAAAGTAAGACTGGAATTCACTGGACCTTTTCTTCCAAGATCCTAAGCTGCAGTTGGTGATAGCCGTGGTGGGAGTTGTGGGGGTAATGATGGTTGGAACACCAGGTTAATGAAAGGCATTTTTTCAATGGCTGTTGTTGGTTGGTATGTTTTCCTCAGAGCCAGATCTAAGAGCAGACAAAGCAGGCAGCTGCCTCAGGAGAAGCCCATAATCTGGGGCAACCAGGGATACTTCCTAGTAGATGTTTGATAAACTTACATAATGTTAACATCAGCAAATAACATTCTCCCTGACACCTAATTATTGAAAGGCACCTGGTATATAATCCAAGGAGCACTAGATTAAGAGGAACCAGATTTTGAATTCTTCCTCAGACACACAGAATGTGTCATCCTGGGCAGGTCCTTTAACATACCTGAGCTTTGATTTTCATCTATAGAGGATCCTTCTATTAATCAATAAGCATTTATTAAGTACCAGCTAGGTTGCACAGTGGATAGAGGGCCAGGCCTGGAGTCAGGAAGATTCAACTTCCCAAATTCAAATTTGGGCTCAGATACATACTAGCTGTATGATCCTGGCCAGGTCACTTAATCCTGCTTGCCTCAGTTTCCTCATCTGTAAAATGAGCTGGAGAAGGAAATGGCAAATGATTCTAGTATCTTTTCCAAGAAAACCCCAAATGGGGTCGTGAAGAATCAGATTTAACTGAAGCAACTAAAGAACAACAAAGACCTACTATGTGTTGGGCATTGTGTTAAGTACTGGGGATACAAAAACAAAAGTGGGGAGTCCTTGTCTTCAATGAGATTATATTTGCTGGGGGAGGGGAATTACATAAATGAAAACAGCACACATATAAAGGGAATAAATATAGGTATATACAAAACAGTGAAGTACAAGGGGACTTGCTCTTGGCAGAGTACATTGGAGCATTCAGAGAGCTTAGTTGTTCTCCTCTGGGCCATTCTCATGGGCTATGTGTGCTATGGATCAGTGGTGAAGAACTTGGTGTTTAGGGATCATGCAATAATCTCTCTGTCCCTGTGACACTGGCAGGGGAAGAAAATACACAAAAAGAGGGCATTGGACTTTAAAAGGAGATAGACTCTGCTCTTGGTCTCTGTTCTGAATGTGATTCTTTGAGATTTTCCACAAGGGTGAGAGAAGGGCTTCTGTGTCCTCTGATAGATTTGGAGGCAGCTCATACATGACAATGAAACAAGTTTTGCCTATATGAGCCTGAGCCCATGCTTGGGCTCTTGGCTGTCTCTTCCATTTTAGTTTTTTTTCTTTGACCCTAGCTTACCAAATAAGCATTCTGAAATGGACTTTTCCAAGATTTCCAAGGAACTTCATGAGTTCAAGAAACTGATGGCTCTTGGATCCTTTAATCAGAGCTGAATGGCAGAAGGAGTAGTTTTCTGCAATTAAATACTCCTTGAAAAAGACAATTACTGACAGAAGGATGAGTTCAAGCTCTGACCTAGTTTGCTAGATTCTAGCAAGAAGATGTGAACTTTGAAGGAGTTATTTTGACAATAGAGAGCTCAGAGGAAGGTGAACTGGCTATTTAATCATTCCAGAAAATTTCATGTTTTAATATTTTAATTATCATTCCTTGGAAAAGTATAATAAGAATTATAGGTTACTGTTTCATGTCTTAGATAATTTTCAGTGTACACTTAAGGCCTTGTACCTGATCTATAATGTATATTGAGTATCTTTTCTATTACTTTCAGAAAGACCCTAATATGAGTCAAAGTAAGCTATCAAATGATTTTCAGTGAAACTCCAGGGTTGGGACATAAAAATACCAGAGACAATGAGTAAAGAGGCCAGGCTCCCTAAGGCTTAACCCAGTCCACCTGAACCCCCAGGATGAGGCTTCTTAATGGGAGGGAATGTTCCAGTCTCCTAGCTGGTACTTAAATGCTTATTGATTGATGAAAGGATCTTATCTTCCACAGATGAAAGCCAAAGCTCAGGTATGTTAAAGGACCTGCCCAGGATGACAAATTCTGTAAGTGTCTGAGAAAGAATTCAAAATCTGGTTCCTCTAAATCTAGTGCTTCTTGTATTATATATCAGGAGCATTTTAATAACTAGGTGTCAGGGAGAATGTTATTTGCTGATTTAACATTATGTGAGTTTATCAAACATCTACTAGAAAGTATCCCTGGTTGTTGAGATTATGAATTTCTCCTGAGGTAGCTGCCTGCTTTGAGTGCTCCTAGATCGGGTTCTGAGGAAAATGTACCAACCAACAATAACCTGGGCTACAGTTTCATATACAAAATAAATTACAGGGTGATTTTGGAAAGGAGGACGCTAAAAGCTTGGGGGATCAAGAAAGGCTTAATGCAGAAGAAGATGCTTGATCTGAGTCTTGGAGGAAACCAGTCAGTCTAAAAGGTGGAGATGAGGAAGAAGTACGTTTCAGTTGAGGGAGATAATTAAAGCACAAGATGACGCATTGTGTGTATGGGACAGCAAATAGGCCACTATTGTTCCTGAAGTTCATAGTGGAGCAGTGTTAAAGAGAGCTGGAAAGATAGGAAGGAGTCAGGTTGTGAAGACATTTAACTTAAGGGAGCTACTAAAGTTTCCTCAATAACATGATGATCCTACATCTTGGGAAAGTCTCTTTGGTGGCTATTTGGAAGATGGACTGCAGCAAGGAGAGATTTGAAGAAGTAAAACTGATATAGGGGAGATAGAAGTGACTCTGAAGCCCTTTGACCTAAGATTGCTCTTGTCTGTCAGTGATTTTAAAAGTCCTCTGGCCTGGGAATGCAATAATATTTCTTCCCATAGGTAATCCTGAAGCCCCCTGAGAGTGCTCTTGTACTAACAAACTGTCTGTCGATGATTTCAGTCTTCTGGTCTTAGAATAATCCAACAAACATAACTGACCATCAAATAGATGTCAGTAATGACCAAGTTCCTAGAATAGACCATCCCTGAAACCTACCTGTAAGCCATAAAATTAGCAAATATAATCTGTTGGTCAGGGATAACCAGATTCTTGAGACCCTCCTCAAATCTACTTGTAAGCCATAAAACGAGCAATTAAGTAACATGAAACTCCTGGTCTCTCTTTTTCCTATAAATGTATCCTCTTGCTCCTGGCTTTTTGCTAGTCTTTTCTGGAGCCTAGTCTGCTACAATTGGCATTACAATTACAATAAAACTTTGTGTCTTGTCTTGGATATGGTTCAAGCCTCCAAATTCTTTTCAGATACCTCACAATACTGGTCTATGACCCCAAACTTTTGGGGGTTCCATTTCCCAACCCCAACAAAATCTATTAGTCATATTATTGTAATTGTCTGGTGAGAGGTGATGAAGAATTCGAGTTGGGAACTGTTAGTGACTGTACATGGAGAAAAAGGGACAAATGTGAGAGATGTTGGGGCAAAAAAAATGAAATTTGGCAACTGAAAAGATATGGGGGATGAATGAGAATGTCACCAAGATTGCAAACCAGGGAAACTGGAAAGATAGTAATAATCCCAAATAGTTGGGGTTCCAATGTTGCTGTGACGATGGAATGAGGGAGTATGCAAGGCACTTTATAAGCCTTTAAGTACTTTATAAATGTCAACTAGCATCGTTATTTATAGGTAATAAGTCAAGATGTCCATATCGAAGTATCAGAAGTATGAAAGTATCAAAGAGGAAAAACTCAAAACCTCAGTAGATGGTGATATACATATGGTTTGCCAACATTTCTCCAGAACGCACAGATGCTTTCTCCCAGACCATAGCTTTATATCTGGGTCATTTCTCTCACATTTATTGCAAGCCTATAGGGCAGAGACCATCTTCTTTTTTCCCACACAATGCTGAGTTTGATACTTGGTATAGAGAACCAAAAATGGGAAAAGTCTTTTCCTCTTCTTCTGAGCTGTCCTTCCCCTTCTGCTTTCCTCTTATATAAAGACTGAAAAAGAAATATTTCAGAGTTTGGTACAAGCCAAGGTGGCTAAGTTATTCAGTAATTCTCCACAGGAATGACTGCCTTCCCTTAATTAAATACCAACTAATTGCCTCTATGATTCATCTTAATTGTTACTCCCCACAAAATATAGATCTCACCTTCAATGACACTGCTATCAATTCAAAGAGCAGGATCACTTTCTGAGAACAGTGGCAGATTTTATGGTTGAAGTACTATTGTGTCTGTTTTTTATTTCTACTAAGATTGGATAAATTGGGATGGATGGACATTAGTTATTCCCCATCTGGACTTAGGGGTTTTTAAGAGTCCTCCATTAAATGCAGATAGATTTCTTTGGCTAAAGAACTACAGAATCACATAATGAACTAATTAAAAAGAATATTTTAATTACTTACTATTTTCCAAGTACTGTGATGGATTCTACGATTACAAATATAATCAAGCAAGATGACTCCTGTCCTCAACTAGCTTACCTTATAATAGAAGTAAGGGAGTAGTGGCCAGGGAGGAATGTTTTGCATGAGAAATTCAGCAGGATGGTGATTGAAGTCCTGGAGCAATTGATTAATAAGAGATCCTTTCCAGTTGTGGCAGTATTGATTTCCTTTCTCAGAGTTAAATTTGAAAAAGGAGTTGGTAGCATAATACAGAGATAGTTGGAAGTGGTATGGTGGGGCTGTGCCCAGTTAAAATAGATTGACTGCTCACCAACCAGAGAATCAAGTTCCAGAAGTGTGAGTGCAAAATGAAAAGGAACACAGGGATCACCTTGTCCAATATGTACCTAAATGGAAATCCCTTCCAAAACAATCCCTTAATCCTTAAACCTTAGTGTGATCTAGACTTAAGTTTTGGCTCTGCCATTTATTAGACTTTTAGAGTTTTAAAGAAGGCGGAAGAACAGAATTAGTTTATCTAGTCCAACCCTCTGATTTTTCAGATCAGGAAATAACAGTTGAAGGAATAATTTTATCCTAGAAATAACAGGAGCTGTTGAAAGTTTTTAAGGAAGGGAGTGGTCAACTTCATGCCTTATGAAGATGTTTTTGGTGGATATGTAAAATTCAGATTGGAATGGAGGAAGACTGGAGGTAGAAAAACCAATTAGAAAACTATTATAATAGACCATATGAAAGTTGATGAGTCACTCAGCTAAGGTGATGATTACATGAGTAGAGAGATACCAGCTCTGTTACTTGCTATTAGGCATTGGACTTATTTGACCTAAGTCTTGAATTTCTCCTTTGGTAAAAAGAGAAGCTGGATGGAAAATTGGCAAAGATGTCAAAAGACAGAAAGAGTTAATGTTAGAAGAGCTGCAAGAAGACAGTTACTGTAATGCACAATGGATGAAACTGTCACCTGGTCCAACCATTCTGGAGAGAAAATTCAAATTAGGAAAGTAAAATCACTAAATTATTCATATCAAATAAATTCCACTACTGTGTCAATAAAATTAAAGACAAAAGTTTTCATGCATACCCAAATATTCATAGTAGCATATAGATATTTTACTCATTAAAAATTCTTCTTTCTCTTGAATAGAAAGCTGATTTTCTGCAATTTTCTGGGGCCATTAAAGAACAAGTTTGCTTCCTTTCTTATGTATAGATCTTTGTGTATTTAAAGATCATTAAAATATTAGTTATAAGTTAAAACCTTATGGAACATATTCAAGGAAAGAAAGACCAGAGCAGAAAGAAAAGGAACTAAGAGGGAGATTAGAACCATAGGCAAATCACTTATTTCACAACTTTCCTTCAGGCTTCTTTGTGCTCACAAAACACCACTTGCTAAAATGCCACAATGAATCATTTTCATGCCATCTCAAGCAAGCAAAACAAGACTTCCCAACACCTAACATAAAGGTAGCCAATGCAAAAAAATAAAGCCCAGAATTCCAGTTAGTAAACCATTCACTCATGCAGAATGACATGGGACTTCAAAGGTGGAAGGTACCACATTGGCCATCTAGTCCAACCCTTATCTAAATGAGAATCTCATCTATGATAACCTCAACAAATGTGCACACTTTGCTTAAATTTCACCACTGAGAGAGAACCTACCATTTTTGAATGTGGTATACAACACTTTTGGACAGTTTTAATGGTTCTTCCTTGTGGTGGTCAGCCAGTTCAGTTAAGTCCAACTCTTTGTAACCCCATTTGAGGCTTTCTTGACAAAGATTCTGGAGTGGTTTGCCATCTCCTTCTCCAGGTCATTCGACAGATGAGGAAATTGAGATCAATAGAGTTGTTACTTGCCCAGGTTCACAGAACAGGTAAGCATCTGAGGCTGGATTTGAACTCAAGAACAGGAGTCTTCCTGATTTAATCTTGGTGTTCTATCCACTGCATCATCTAGCTGTCCCATAATTATTCTTCCTTATCTCTAGTCTCAATTTGCCTCTCTGCACTTCTATAATTGTTCCTTGTTCTGCCCTTGGGGATCAAAGAGAATAAATATATTCCCTCTTCCATAGGGTAGCTTTTCAGATTCTTGAAGACATATCATATCTATGCTAGTTTTTCTCTTCTTCAGGCTAAATATCCCCAGTTCCTTCTTTCAATCCTTATATGTCTTCATGAGGCCCCCTATCATCCTGGAGTTTGACTCCATGTATTAGATCAGCTAAAACCATGTAGGTTTTTGTTATAATGACCGTATAATACTCATTACTTTTTTAAAGTGAAAGGAAATTAGTTCTTTAAGATCATCCTTCCTTCCCTCCCCTTTCTTCCCCTCATTCAGCATGTTCAAGTCTCGGATGCTCATGGAAAGTTTGGCCATGTATGACTTCTTACTGAGGATTTGCACTGTGAGGTGATGAGAAGTCCCCTTATTGGTTAAATAGCTGAAAGAAGTGATTTCTCTCAGTACATATACAAAAGGGGGATAATTATCCCCTTATTTCCCTCTTGGCTTGGACTCTCCTATGGGGCAGGTAATGTTCTTTGCTTTCAAAGGGGAGGGAGATGGGAGATGCTCTTTACTCTCCCATCCCTATCCCACTGCCATTTCCATAGAGAGCATAAACTCAATGGAAGAGCTCAAATGGACTCCTGGTGGCCTTTTAAAAGATGTTTCTTCCATCAGTAGGTGACTGAATATGATTCTTGAGATGAAAAGTAAAGGCCTGGGGTGACACTGGGTTTGAGAGGTCCAGAGGTCTAAGGTCCAAACAGAATAATGGTTGCTTACTGTGATAGTGGGAATTGGTTAGTGGAAGGATAATCTTCTGCCCCTAATGATACAATTGGCTCAAGCCTGGCTCTTTTACCAGCAGACTCTACCAGGATTCATTTGGACAATAAAATGTATTAGCCTCCCTGCAAAATCTTAACTATGGTTGTAAATTGTTACTAAATCCCATTCTGATAATGTGAACTTGGGAATGTTTTATGTTTAGTGTTTCTTGAACGTACCTGAATAAATACCTGTCATACTTGATTAATATCATACATTTAATTCCTTTTCCCATCCCATCTCCCATGACCTTTTTTAAGGTGTCAGCCATAAATATCTTAATGAGTTAATAAGTATATAAGCAGAAATGAACTCATTCATTAGATTCCTCCAGACTGAACCTGACCCAAACTGCATGCCTGGGTATAAGATTAGGAGAGGCAAATTCCTCAGTCCCTTGGTGACCCTGCAATGGTTCCTCAAGACTAGATAAATAATACCTTGTTAAAAGGGAAAAAAACGGACACTTTTCTTAGCAGACACACCCATGTGTCTTTTAAATGAGGTAAATCTAACCTGAGAAGAGCATTCCTCCCTAGCATAGATTGAGAAGCTAGCCATTCCCTTCTAATTGGTGGGAGACACTCTTTTGGGGTAGCTTGTCCCCCCTGGTTGCTGTTATGTGTTGTTGAGTCCCTATCTAGGGATTGCTGAGGGGGAACGGTAGTTCAATCCAGGCATGCACTTGGAATGAGATGATAGAAACTCCTAGGACAGTCACCACAATAAGGTCTGCGGCAGGAGATGGGATTCAGGATGATACAGGTCACATGAGACTAGAATCACCTCAGCTTTAAAAATCACTTCCAATCACAAACAGAAGTACACCAGAAACAAAAGCAAAAAGGGCATGAAGTCAAGTAGCAGGAATACTAGGAGAAGTTGGAAGAGAAAGAGAAAAAAAGGAGATAGAAAAGAAGGGAAAGGAGAAAAGAAGAAAGATGAGAAGAAAATAGAAGTGGTATTTATATTAGTATTATAATTTTACCAAATTTTTTTTTCATACATTATCTCATTTAACTCACCAAAACTCTTTGAGGTAGGTATCTGACCTGATTTCAAGTCAGATTACCCAAACACCTAGGATCATAGAACCATTAGGATTTCAGTTGCCAAAATGAATTTTCATGTTTTATAGATCAGAAAACTGACACTTTTGTAGAACAGATTCTCACCAATGTCCTTCTGATAAGTCTATCAAATAAAGCCCTAAACTATGAGGGATGCCCCATTCCCAGCTGGCCCTAAAAAGGAGATCTACTAATCTTAACTGCAATCAGGATAACCATAAAAACCAAATAACACTGCAGAGTTTCACTGTTCATCACACATAGGATACAATTTTTTCACATAAGGGGTACCAACTTTGTGGAGTAGGAAATGATATACTTTTGGTGGAAATAGGTCCCTGATTGCAATTGCAATATTATAATTGTAACAGGGACTAGGGACTAGCATGTGTATATCCTCATGTATTTCCTCCATGGGGAGGAGCCTGGAAATTTTGCTCCCCCCCCAAAAGTCCTAATGTTCTGTGGTGGAAATGCCTGGAGAGACTTGAATATTTGTCAACATTCAGTAACTGGTTTTAAGTGTGCTAACCAAGTGCATGGGGGAGGAGGAGTACAAAAGTACTAGTGAGTAGATTATTGGTCATTATCACACAGCTAGTAAGCACCTGAGGTTGAATTTGAACTCATGAAGATGAGTCTCCTTGATTCCAAACTGAGTGTTCTATCACTTGGGCCACCTAACTTCCCCCTCTGTAATCTGTGTATATTTTATATCCTGTGCAAGGATATAAAATGAGAAGGTTGGGCTGGATGATCTCTACAGAGAGATCCAGTTTATAACTGATGAATTCTTAAGCAAAGAACCAGTTAAAAGACCTACTTTCAACTCTGTGCTCGCCCAAGGTAATGCAATCAAAAAGTGGTCAAATGGGGTTTCAAATCCAGGTGTGGAAACTTCAAACCCAGCTCCTTTTCTGCTTTTATGCATTTTAATTGCCATCCATTTACGACTAGAAACAAAAGCATTTGTGGATATTTTGCCCTGAAATATTTGTGCCTCCCAAAAGTTTCAGAAGTTGTCATATAAGGGAGTATTTAGTATGGAGAAGTGTTCCCAGACCTACCCAGAGTCAAAAATCCAGGCCAAGAAAAATCTGTGCTTGAACCCCTCCCACACAGTCACCACCACCCTTCAAGTTCCAAGTCCAACATGGGGAGTGACCCTAAATGTGCCATTAAAATATACCCTGTACTTAGCAAAACTTTAAGTTAGGATATTAAATGCTAATTTATTTCCCTCTTAGTATCCTTTTTTCTCCTCCTTGCTAGATATTGGACTATCACTGGACAAGATGCTCTGATCTTCTGTCCCCTTCCATCCTCATCCAATAAGCCTTTCTGTTACAACCTCCTTTTTCTTCTTTTTGTAGTTTTTTTTTTTGGGGGGGGGGGAGCATATGGGAGGGTGGAGTGGAAAAGTCCTTCCCTTCACCCTCATTGCCAAGGTATTCATCCAACCTCTGATGGTTTCCTTCCTTGGCTCCAACCACACCTACTGACTTTCTTGGCTGTTTCCTCCCTCCACCACCACACCTACCCTCTATACAGTTTCTCCTTTATCTCACCATCCCTGCAGTCTATTTGGAAGGTCATTGTCAAGGTCATTTTCTCTTAGGAAATTTGGATCAGTTGTTGGGCTCCTCCACTGCTCTCCCTGTCTGTCCCTTGAGTGTAAAAAGCCCTTTGTATAAGTAATTCCTTCTCCCTGTCTTGAGTTCTTTGGCCGTTGGCCATTTCGTCCTCCTTTCCAGCCCTCTCCTGACTCCATCCTAGCCTGACATCACCCATCACAATGAGTAAATCCACCCTTCCTGCCATCCCTGAATATCTGGGTCTCACCCAACTAGGTCCTTTACTCTTGCCACTTTCTTTCCCTCCCCTTCGTTGATTCATTTATTAGCAACTTGGGTCAGGGCCAAGGTAATTTTTTTCCTCTTCAGCAGTTTTTATGGATTTAAATGACAGTCATTTACAACATTATGTAAAATTGAATAATAAAAATAATCTTATCCTTCCCAGCACAGGATCCCAACCTGTAGGTCTAAATTAAGTGATTTCCCCTTTCTCATGCTTATTCTTCTTTCAAGTTGGTGAGCCAGAATTTTTTTTTTCACTTCTCTTAGGATGTTTGTTGGAGGTTTCATAGGCCTCTTTGGAAAAGGTGTTTTCAATGAATACAGTTTTAATGCCCCAGTATTAAAAAAAAAGTGTTTAATTACATTTAGATTTAGAGTGCCTTAAGAGCCTTTCTTTGTATTTCCAGAACTTTGTGCAATGCCTGGTACACAGTAATTCCTTAACAAGGAGGGATCTTGCTTCTTTGGAATTTTTCCCCTATTTAACTTGCATTAGGGACTAATATTCCCATCCCTCCAACTTCATCATCTTCATGTAATATTTGATTTATTCATATTCCAACTCCTTAAAGGTTTTTTTTTAAATAATTGGATTTTTGATTTTCCTTTCATTTGCTATTTTTTTTACAGGGGGATGTCCTAATTAAATCCCCAACAGGGAAGATTTCACTATGGAATAGGGTGAAGGAACAAAGGTTTCATTCAATTCTATTTCCATTTCTTTTTGCTACCTTTAATAGGAAAAGACCATGTAACTTCAAATAACGTGGACTAATTTTGGCTTGGGTCTCCTCCCTCAACTCCCCACTTTTCAAGTAAAATGAGAGTTCTTATAAAGCCCTATCTTTGAAGATAAAAATAGTTTTATGGGAACCATAACAGACTGAGTCAGGGGGTTAATTCTGGTGTAATATTGGTGCCTACAGATACTGATTTTTCTACCTCTAATCTGATGTGGCCTTTGAACAGTTAACTGAGCATTAGAGGCACTAGAGGGATGCAGCAAAACTGAGGGCCATTTGCTCAAGGCCTTTCATCATTTAATGATATGCATCAATGCATCTCTATTCACTACTTCTTAATCACACATAATTTAAAAATCTCCAATTTTTTAGAGATTGTGATGCTCCATGATTCATAACCATGTTACCAATGGTGATTTGTGTATAAGAGATATATCATGAGAAAAGGAGATGAGACTAGTCACTCAAACTCATAGTGAGAACAAGAAATAACAAATGGATGGACTAAACGTTGCAGCATTACCCATAATACATTTAAAGATTTCAAGAAAGACCTCCAGAATGATGGCAGATTCTTCTCTGCCTCGGCCACTTACTCCCTATGTGAACCTGCGCAAGTCACTTAGCCCCTGTTTGCCTCAGTTTCCTCATCTGTAAAATGAGCTGGAGAAGGAAATGACAAACCATTCCAGTATCTTTGCTAAGAAACCCCCAAATGGGGCCACAAAGAGTCAGATGTGACTGAAGAAAATAATTAAATGACAACAGTCAGATCTATTCTTTAGGATTATCACTTTAGCAGTTGTGTAGATGATGCATTGGAGAGGGGAGAAACTGGAGGAAGAGACTAATTAGGGAGTTGTTGCAGTAATCTAGACCAAAGGTTGTTGTTGTTGAGTCATTCAATCATGTCCTACTCTTCCTAACCCCATGGACCATAGCACTCCAGGCCTTTCTAATCTCCATTATCACCCAAAGTATCTCCCAGTTAGGCCAGAGGTAATGAGAACCTCAACTAGGGTGGAGGCTCTTTGAGTGGAAAGAAGTGGACCAATAGGAGAGATGTTTCTGGAATAATTATCTCTTGTAATCATTATCTTACTTCTAATTAGTCCATCTAGGAAACACCATGGAAACTCTACTAGACCTGCCCTGCCCCAGGGTAAAGTTCTAAAGTTATAAAGCCCCTAGGTAGGAATCTAGGAAAGAAAAAAAGATGAATCATGAAAGATGAGTTAGAGCAGAGAATTGTTCAGAAAGGAGAAAGGTGAAGATCTTTATCTGGGATTACCTATTGGTACTTTTAGAAAAAAGTTATCCCAGAAAGGAACGGGGTTGACACAAGGTGGGATCTCAGTTTTTTATATTCTAGTTTCATTATTTAAATAATCTAGTTTGTAATCTAGCTTGAAATGCCTTCCTTTCTTTACCCACCTATCCAATCTCTTTGCCAAGAAACCCCCAAAATGAGGTCACAAAGAATTGGATGTGACTGAAATGATTTAACAATAATAATAACAAAGAAATATAATAACTGAACTTGATCATACCTGACAACATAAATAACATTCTATTCCTTTAGCTATTCCCTCCCCCTTTCTGCAAAAAGAACTGAATGTCATTCTCTGTTCACAGATTAATTCTGAATATAAGGCCGCAGAGCTCTGAACTTCAGATTCTAAGTTCACTTGCTTAACTATAGGAAATTATCTAGAGGTCCTCCATCCTTATTTTGGCTTGTGATAGTGATCAAGACCAGTGCTGCAGAGATCACAACTACATGGAAAGTTCTCCAAAACATTTTTGTACCTCTGGAACAATCATTTGTCCAATAGGTGCAGATGACAATTTTATAACCACTTAGGTCACTGATTATGACAACCTGTACTATTTATTTCCTCCTGCCCAAACTGAGAAGCCTGTTCATTTTATTATATGAAGATATTCCTTGTTTCACCTAACTTGAGACCCTGTTGACATATTGTTTATTTAGCTTATGGATGACATGTCAATAGATGGAATTATTCTGTATTTGGTGTAGCTGTTCTGGAATGACTTTAGGGGGAAATGGAGGATAGAAAGACCTGAAGTGCTATGATCCATGGAAGTACAAAGAATAGAACATGAATATCTAGCCCTATAAAAATCGGGCCCTGGAAGGAGGTAGCATTTCGGATCAAGAGGAAGATCTGAGATGCACTTCATTAGCAGGGACCATGCATCTTTGAATCAAGTGGCATTAACTCAGACCTTTGCCTCAGTCTCTCTTATGGGAGATTTTTAATTTTAATGGGATGGGATAATTTTAAGCCTCACAACATCCAGCTGCCACTTAATCCCAATCCCTAATTGGGATTAAGTGACTTGCCCAGAGTTAAGTGTCACATTTGAACTCAGGTCCTCCTGACTTCAGAGCTGGTGCTTTATCCATTGTACCCTCTAGCTGCCCCTGGAAGAAGATTCTTAATCTGGGATTCATGGATCTCCATGAGATATATGGATAGATTTCAAAAGTCAGTGAACTTGGATGGGAAAGTTAACTAGTTTCCTTTGCAAACCTATGTATTTTATTTTATATATTTAAAAACATTATTCTGAGAAGTGATCTTTAAGGTTCACCATACTGCCAAGTAGGTCAAGAATTTCTGCCCCAATATATCCTATTCTATGGCCTAGAATTGCAAGAGAAGTGAGAACAGAGGGTGAGGGTCCTTACCTATTCCTCAGTCAGAAAACCAAGAAGAAAGAAGGAAGTATTATAATTTTCCCAGTCCTCACAGTTTCAGTTTAGAGACACTCCCTGGGATCATCTTGCCCACTCTATCTCAGCAAATTTAATATCCCATTAAAATTTTCTCTTTCCCTTCTCCCCTTTACCTGCAAGTACCTTTACATTCTAACACATCTGGAAGGCTAGCCCCAAGCAGTAAGTAGGACACACCTTCAGGCAGATAAGTGGTTACCTCCTAGTTGGATCCTATGGTACTTTCACATACTAATCTAATCAGATCAATGGACAGGGGGAGGAAGTTTAGGAAGCCCTCGCCTATGCTTTTTAGTTTGCTCTAGAAAAAAGTACTACAAAGAAGTTAGCTTGTTTCTTCCCCCTACTTGGTTATTCAGCTTGTTCATGGAGGATCCTTTCATCAGGAAGCTCCCTGCGATTCCCTTGGTCTAATTTGTAGATTAAAGGAAATTCTCATGTTGGAAATGTTGTGCTTCTGGTGCTTGCTACTTGTATAATCTGAGGCAAATCATTTAACTTCCCTGAGTCTCAGTTTCCTCATCTGTAAAATGAGAGGATTGGACTAGATGGCCTCTGATATTCCTTTTAGTTCTCTACTTATGATTTGATCAGAAAAATCACCCAAGAATCACTTGAAGGAACAAGTATGGGACTGGAGATTGAATTGAAGACTGAACTCTTCCTCTAACTAGCTGTGTGATATTGAGCGAGCAACTTAATGTCTCTCTCTGGACCTCGATTTCCTTCCTCGTTGAAAAAAATGAGGAAGATTTACCAAATGATCTTTAAGGTCTTTTCCTGTTCTAAAATTCTATTCCACATGGGTTTTCCACCTGGAAGCCTTAGCTGGAGCTGATACAGTTTGCCTGGAATGCACCCAGAGACAATGTAAGGAAACAGTACCCCAGAATGCCTCACAATAAAAAAAGCATGACTCATTTCTAACCATTCATGTAAATAGGCTATATCCAGGATAAACTCCTCTGCCAGAAACTTGTTGAATTAACACTGATGGACAGATCTGGCACAGGCTAAGGAGGGAGTTCCTGGGTCGTGTGATGGATCTTGAAGCTGAGTGGCTCCCCATTACTCTGAGATAAAATCTAGAATCCTCCTCCTGACATTGAAAACCCTCTACAATTTGTCTCCTACTTAGCTTTCCAGTCTTTTTTCATGTTACTCCCTATTCCCCAAAATGTGCTCTCCGTTCCCATCAAACTAGCTTCCTATCTCTTCCCTTTCTATTCATATCCTGCTGCACATCTTTGATTAGGGTGGTCCTCTGTATCTGAGATGCACACCCATCTCATCTCCACCTTGGAGAGGCCCTAGCTCCCTCCTAAGTAAAACTCAGGTATGATTTTCTACAGGAGGCTGTTCCTGACTCCCCAAACAAAACTTTGTCAGCACTTTGTATTGCAGGGACTGCTCCATTTTTGGCTTGGTACCTCTAGTGCCTGGGACAGTGCCTGACACCTAATTGATGCTTAATACCAACTTATCAAATTCTTTAAAGCCCCGTTTCTTAAATTGTAGTGTGCAACCCCCATGGGGTCTCATAATTGAATGTGGGGGTCATGAAATTATGATTTATTATCAGTGAATGTTAGATTTGTATACTTATTTTATATATCCATGTACCTGGGATTAGGTAAAAGTGTCTTGGGTGAAAAGGGGTCAAAAGTCCCTGTTTTAAGGTACAGAGCAATCAACTTGGAAATGTTTTTCTCTCCCATATATCAGGTTAGCACCTGAGATGTTGCTTTCACTGAGATAGATAGTCAACATGATACACATTTGGATTATACTAATGACATATCTGGGTAGCTAGAACATTAAGGTGAAAGTCAGGAAGGCTTATCTTGACCCCAGAAATTTATTAACTGTATGACCCTAAGCTAGTCACTTCATCCTATTTGCCTCAGTTTCCTCATCTGTGAAATGAGCTGAAGAAGGATATGGAAAACCATTTCAGGATCTTTGCCAAGGAAAACCAAAATGGGGTCAAGAATTGGACATGACTCCCCCAGACTGCCTTCTTTTCTCTTGCATCTCATTTCTTTTCCCAATTTTTCTTCAACTTGTCTTATATGATTTTTAAGCAACTTTTTGACCTCTTCCATGAGTTCTTTCTGGTCTTAAGAATGCTTCCCATTTTGCTTGCGGCTTTGCTCATAGCTGTTTTGACTTTATTGCTTTTTATGAGTTTGTCTTAATCTTCCCTGACACCATAGTAACTTCTTTGGTCAGATTCTTTGTTGTTGTTGTTGTTGTTGTTGAGGTGGTTTTTTTGCTCATTTTTTTGTTCTTTTTTTTTAATTTTATATTTAAAATTTTAAAATTTAAATTTTTTTTTTAAATTTTCTATTAAATTTGGGCTCTGCCCCTGGAGAGGAAGAGCTCTATCTCAGACTTTTTGTGCCAGGGGCTTCAGGCCCTAGTTGTTTACTCGTTGCACTGATGTTGCTCTAAGGCCCAAGGGGACCCTCTTGCCTGGTACTGCAATGAAGGGGTAGGATAGGGGAGAGCTGGTGTTGCTGGGGGCCATAAGGTCTGACTGCTTACCTGGTGCTGAAATAGAGTCCTAGTGCTGAAGCACATGGCGGTTCTTGAGCTGGAATTTGCCCTGGTTATGCTGAGAAATATAGGGGATGGGGGTGGTGGGTGGGGGAGTGGAGATGTGTGTCTTAGTGTTGGAATTTGCTGTCCTACTGCACTAACACTCATTTGCTGAGCTGGGGCTTGTTGGGATGCTTCCTGTTCTGGACTGCATCTCCTTTTACCTGAGATGGACCTTTCCTATTGATCTTCCAAGTTCTGTAAGATTGTTTTGACCCAATTTTTGCTGGTTCTGCTGTTCCAGGACTTGCTTGCCCCCCCTCCCCCCACTATTTTATAGTTGTTTGGGTGTGAATTTGGGAGAGTTTTGGCAATTTACTGCTTGCTCTGCTTTCTTGGCCCCCAGGACTGTCCTCAGTATTTTTGAGAGCTTTCAGCATTTTCTGAGCTGCTGGTCTTCTTAAACTATTCTCCCCAGTGTGTAATCAGTCCTGTTATGTAACTCCTTCCATCTGTTATATGCACTCTGGATTCTCAGTGACTAGGTCTTTAGGTTATAGAACTGGAAGGTACCTTAGGGGCCATCAAATCCATTCCTCCTCCATATTTTGTAGATGTAAGTTAAGTGACTTGCTTAGGGTTATGAAACTCATCTGTCAACAAGCATTTAATAAGTACTGACTACATGCAAGATACTTCTGAACACCAGAGATAAAAGAGAAAGGTAAAAAAAAAAAACAAAACAAATAAACACCAATCCCTGCCTTCAAGTAACTCGACATCTTATTGGAAGAGACAACATGCAAATAACTGTAGATACAAGATAATACATCTTCCTACCTGCCCTCTGGATCCTCACAGGTAATTTCCCCTATTCCAGGTACCCCAGAACTTGGCTTCTATAGAGAATCTGGCCAAAAGTCTCCCCATCCACCCTGTTCTTCGTCCCCTGGTCTGACACCCCAGTTTTAGGTCTGCTTTGTGTATTCATATTCCTGTGTGTCCGTCTGGAGAAGAACAGACTCTGTTCTGATGGTGATTGGGACCTTCTGCAGGGTCCTGTCTGGGATTTCTAGTCCCAGACTTCACAGGACTGGCCTATCCTGTCCTTTCCTTCTAAGACCTGTTATTTTTATGGTTATTATATATATATACACATACATGTATTTACATATATACATTTTTACATATATACATAATATTATAGTTATTACAATACTCAAATAGCTCCATATGGAATACAGTGACTCTCAGCATTTCACATTGTCTGGTTTTTATCACAGAAATCAAAGGCATTGCTGTATGGTAGAAAAAAACAGTAAACTCATTCCAGTTGCAGTCAGAAGAGTTGAGAGTAAGCCCCAGCTCTTATACTAATTAGCTGGATAACCCTGAATAAGTTATAATTTCTCCTAGCTTCAACTTTTTATCTATAAAATGGAAGAATAATATCTTGTACTACTAGAAGGGTTGCTGAGATGAAGTAACATACTTTGTATGTTATATATATACAAGCTATTGTTGTCATCCTGATAATCAGATCAAGGTTGCTTTTAAGCTTTAAATTTATAGGATAATTGATCTAGAGCCATAAAGGACTTCCCTAGTGATTTAATCCAATCCCTTGCTACCTCAGAGGTTCAGTAGATAGAGTGCTGATCTAGAGTTAGGAAGACCTCAGTTAAATTTTTTTTAATAGCATGTTATATTTATTTATTTTGCTTTTTTTTTTTTTGCTGAGGCAATTGGGGTTAAGTGACTTGCCCAGGGTCACACAGCTAGGGAATGTTAAGTGTCTGAGACCAGATTTGAACTCAGGTCCTCCTGACTTCAGGGTTGGTACTCTACCCACTGCGCCATCTTGCTGCCCCGACCTCAGTTAAATTTGACTGAGACATTTCCTAGTTGTATGCTGCTGGATAAATCTGCTGCCTCAGTTTCCTCAACTATACAATAAGGATCATAACAGCACTTACTTGCCAGGGTTGTCGTTGTGAGGATCAAATGAGGTAATATTTATAATCACTTAGCACAGCACCTGGCATACAGAGATACTCAACAAATTCTTGTTTCTTTCCTCCACCTTCCTTTTACATATGAAAAAATGGAGGTCCAGGGAGATTAAGTGATTTGTCAAAAGTCACACAGTTAAATATCAGAGTTGAGATTTGAACTCATATTCCCTGATCTCAGAGTTAGTAGTATTTATTCCAATGTAATATGCTGTCTTTTTATGGTATCAAACTTATTTTCCTTACTCTCTGTTCTTTCATGAAAATGTATATTAGCCTATATTATACAGATGATGAAGACTCATTTATAACCCTCAAGTCCTGAAATGATTCTGGCCTTTATTACTTTGGAGTTCTCATCATATGTTCTGTCCTTGAGCATTATATTAGTTATTATTATTATTTCCCTAAGAACTACCATTTCCCATCCACATCAGTATCACTTCTCCATTCACCTTCATCTCACATCAGCTGAGGACCTTGGCATTATGTCCTGGCCCTGTGTCATAGAGAAGGGCTTCTGAAACTTTTTCCACTCTTGACGCCTTTTCTTTTTCTTTTTTTTTTCTCTTGATGCCTTTTCATCCAAGAAATTTTTACATGACCCCAGTTATGTAGGTATATAAAAAAGGTATAGAAACCAAACATTTACTAATCATAAATAAAAAATTTGCAACCCCTTCATTCAGTTAAAAGACCCTATATGGAGTTGCAAACCACAATTTAAAAAGTTAGACCTAAAAACTCGCTATTTCACAAAAATTGCTGGGGAAATTGGAAAATAATATGCCAGAAACTCTTCATAGACATACATCTCATACTCCATACCAAAGTAAAGTCAAAATGGGTACATCTTTTGAGTGTAAAGGGTAATACCATAAGCAAATTAGGAGGGCAAGGGATAGTTTACTTATCGGATCTTTTGAGAAGGGAGAAATTTATGACCAAAGAAGAACTAGAGAACATTATAAAATGCAAAACGGACAACTTTGATTACATTAAACTTAAAAGTTTTTGCACAAATAAAACCAACAGAAACAAGATTAAAAGGGAAGTGCAAAGCTAGGAAAAAATGTATAGCCAGTATTTCTGATAAAGTCCTCATTTCTAATACATATATATATATATATATATATATAAAGAACTGTGTCAAATTTATAAAAATACAAATCATTCCTCAATTGAAAAATGGTCAAAGGATATGAACAGCCAATTTTCAGATGGTGAAATTAAAGTCATCTATAGTCATATAAAAATACTCTAAATCACTATTTATTAGAGAAATACTAATGAAAACAACTCTGAAGTTCCACCTCACATTTCTCAGATTGGCTAAGATGACTGGAAAAGATGATGATAAATGTTGGAGGGGATATGGGAAAACTGGGACACTAACTAATGCATTATTGGAGTTGTGAAATGATCCAAGCATTCTGGAGAGCAATTTGGAATTATGTCTAAAGGGCTACAAATCTGTGCATACCCTTTGATCCAGCAGTGATACTACTGGATCTGTATCCCAAGGAATTCATAAAGGAGGGGAAACAAAACAAACAAAAATGTTTGTAGCAGCTATTTTTGTGGTGGAAATGAATTGGAAAATGAATCGATGACCATCAATTGGGGAATGACTAAATAAGTTATGATATATGAAAGTAATGGAATATTATTGTTCTATAAAAAATGATGAACAAGCTGATTTTGGAAAGGCCTGGAAAAATTTACACGAAGTGATACTGAGAGAAACAAAAAGAACCAGGAATACATTGTACATAGTAACAGCAAAAATGTATGATGATCAACTATGAAAGAATTGGTTCTTCTCAAGCAGTTTAATGATCCAAGGTAATCCCAATAAACTTTGAATAGAAAACGACATCTGTATCTAGAGAAAGAACTATGGAGACTGAAAGTAAACCAACTCATGCTATATTCACTTTTTTTCTATTTTTTTCTCTCGTGGTTTTTCTCTTTTGTTCTGATTTTTCTTTCCCAATATGATTCATGAAGAAATGTGAATTTAAAAAGATTAATGTATGTGTGTAACAAAAAAATAATAAAAATAAAAAGGAAAAAGAATAGAAAAAAAAGTAAAAACTTTCAAAGAAAAAGTTGGGTCAGAGAACATGTTTTGCTTATTCAGAGAACTTCAAAGTTTCAAAGGCAATGAACACACCATCATTGTTGTAAATACAGAACTCAAAGAGCATTTGAAAAGGAACTCGTGCGGAAAGCCACCTGATACCACTTTGTCCTGCAGTGAAGATTCTGTCAAAGACATTTTGGGTGGGGCTTCAATAGTTTTCCCCTGGTACTCTGAGAAATAATTGCTCATGGCTTCTTTATGTAGTTTCTCTACGGGTGTTACTCAAGCCCTTGACAATTTCTGAAGCCTCTTGCTCAATAGGAACAAAGGAAAGTATGAAAGTGAAAAGCTATGATTGGATTCAATGGAACTATGTAGTATTCTTGTTTTCTCTTTCTCTGTGTGGGACAATTGAGTGGTGTAGTAGATAGAGCTCCAGGCCACATGAGTCCAAATCCAGCCTCACACATTTGCTATTTGTGTGACTCTGGGAAAGTCACTTAATTCTGCTTGCCTCAGTTTCCTCATCTGTAAAATGAGATGGAGAAGGAAATGGCAAACTGTCCAGTGTTTTTGCCAAGAAAGCCCCTAAAGGGGGTCGTGAAAGTTAGACATAACTGAACTGAACAATCACAAATTGAGACAGAAATGCCCAGTTTTAGGAAAAGGGAAAGGCTTCCCACTTGGCCAACCAGTTTCACGTGATTGATTACACCCCAATCAGGTTTGCAGTGGCTGGACTTTGTCTGCTTTGACAGGTATCTTATATTCCAGAAACTGAAGACATGCCAACTGATAGAAGGAATTATAGCTCCATCTTCCTAGTTTTCATATGAGTTGTCTTAGTCAAACACTAGAATAAGTATAGCAGATGATTCTCAAATGGCATTGGGTTCACATCGAAAGTCTTTGTTGCTATTATTATTTTTAAATATTAATGTTGTCAGATTAGTCTGTTGCATAAACCAAAGTTCAAAGTCAGATAACAATAACAGTGAGGGATAGTGAATAGTCCGTCATAAAAAAGAAGCGTGTGTCAACATTGGAAGAAAAGATTTTCCTTACTCTTTGTGCACCTGAGCCACCAAAAGTTCATAGACTTAAAGCTAGAGGAGGCCTTGGCGGTCAGCTAAGATGAGAAAACTGAGGTCCAGTGTCTTGCCTCAGTGGTACACAGGCAATAGAAACAGACTCAGCATTCAGTCAGATCCTCTGATTCCACAGCCAGCCTTTTTCTCACTTCCCTCCCCATTCTCCACCCCTTTCCCCTCCCATGCCTTCCTTCCTGCCCTCCTCCCAGGAAAAGAGTGTAATAGTGATCCAAACTGATAGAATCCACTGGGTGGAAAGATAGGAAAAAAGCATCAGAAATTCAAATCTCTGTTCTTTTACATGCTACCTATATGATCTTAGACAAGTGACTCAACCTCTGTGAGCCTCAGTTTCCTCATTTTGTAAATGAGGAGATTGTACCTGCCCTTGCCAATTCTAAATCTATGATTCCATAAAGAGCTCCCAGAAAGGAGAAAGAAATGGCATAAATATCAAGTCTTGGATCAAATGCCTTAAACAGGATCCTGACCAGTAATGAGTTGTAAAAATCCAGTCTGTTCAGTAACATAGTGCTTAGCATTCATCACCCACCCGTTGAGCCTTTAAAAGTCCAAATCCCCAACATTTCTGGAACAGAAGGAAATCTATCTTGTGACACCTTTATTTTAGCTTGAAGCTGATTCCTATGAGACATCTAGTATCTGAATCCTGGACAGAATTAAACTGAGGAAGAGACCAGCTTCCTGATTAAGAGATAAAATAACAGAAATTGGGTTTCCCTCAATATTGTAATATTTTCTTCACTCAGACATTGCTCAAAATCCCATAGTTTCATGGACTGAGTCTTTCCCCTTTAGCCCCCAGAACCCTCCTCACCGTCCCCCCCCCCTTTTCCTTGTTTTCACTGGTTAGTGCAGGAAAAAAAATTTTTTAAAGACTTACCAGTTCTGGAATGAAGAAAGCATATGGGATTGTTAGAAAGAAGGCTAGTCCTGTGGGCACTTCGGGTCCTGCATGGGTGGTGGGTGGAGGGAAGTCTTTAGATGCCATCCCCTTTCTTTGTTCAGGGACCTCTGCTGAAGCTCACCTAGACCTGGTTCTCTGCAGCAATTCTGCCTGGCACTCAGTACTTCAAATATTATACCCTGACACACCCATTGACTGAGACGTAGACTGGGAAAAAAAAAAAAAAAAAAAAA
>JAJPUD010016016.1:0-35412 GCA_023553655.1 Myrmecobius fasciatus | reverse complement strand
TCTCTCTCTCTCTCTCTCTCTCTCTCTCTCTCTCTCTCTCTCTCTCTGTCTTCTGAGGCATTTGGGGTTAAGTGACTTGTCCAGGGTTACACAGCTAGGAAATGTTGTGTCTGAGACCAGATTTGAGCTCAGGTCCTCCTGACTTCAGGGCTGGTGCTCTCCACTGCACCAACTAGCTGCCCCTTTCCTGACTTTTTTTTTTAAAGATATGGAATATGAATGTATTTGTATTCAAATGTTTTCAAATTAATATTTGATTATAATTATGAAACATGCTTTGTACTTCATGATTGAAATCAAACCCCAGAATTATAGGGGTAGGATTGTAATCAGAACAATTCACTTTAATAGTTCTTTAAGGGATTAAAGGACATTACCTTTGAAATGCACTCCTGATAAAGGTGGTGGATCATTTGGCAAGAACAAAAGATAACTAATAGACAGTCTGCATGCTCCATTAAAATCTGTGGGTTGTCTAGAGAACAAGAGGAAGACCACTAGTATAACATTTGTCTGCTCTTTGACAAATTAATGGGAGAACATGGACAAAAGTTGCAAAGGAAGGGGCGAACATGGGTGGTTTGTGATCCTCCATGTTGGAAGGTATATGCCCATCGATGAGGTTTTAGGTTCATTTGAGTAAGCTTACAAAACACTTTCCCCACAGCAATCCTATGAGGTTGGTTATACAAAATGAATTAATTATCTCATTTTTCAGATGAGAAAACTAAGACAGGTAAAATACTAGAACTGAGCTTCCATTTCTGGGCTCCTGATTGCTAGTCTAATGTTCTTCCCCCTACACCCAATTGTCATTTTGAGCTTAAGCTCCACCATCTTTCTCTGAACTGATCATTATGCATTATCAGCCAAAATTTTCTTACCAAAATTCCTTTGTCATTTGACCAATGTTTTCAGTTTCTCAACTATACTTTCTGCCTATAACCTTAATAAGTATCTAAGTGGATGTTTTCATACCTGTCTGTTCTTTCTTTGGATTTTATTCACTTGAGCCCAAGATTCCTGCTTTCCTGTAGGTCTTTAAAATGTTTTATTGATACTCTTTCCTTTTTTTCTTTTAATATCACCTTAATACCACTTCCCAACTGATCTCTTTTCCCCTTATAGAACCTTCTCTGCTAACAAACAGGTCCAGTCAAGCAAAATAAATCAAAACATTGGCCATATTTGAAATTAAATGTCTCATTCCACACCTCTAGGCCATACTAATTCTCTGCCAAGAGATTCTCAAACCTTGTGATCTTTTAGCATGGACCACAATTTTTCCTTATGACAGCACCTCAGAAATGTTTTAGTTATTCAACAAGTATTCATTTATTAAGAACTTACTAAGCAATGGGAACAAAACAAAAGGCAGAAAACATTGTTCCTTTCCTCAAGGAGCTCACATCCTAATGGACAACATAACAAGTATGTAAATAGGTATATACCAATATATATATTCATAGACACATATGTATGTGTTTGTGTGTGTCTGCACCCACACACACAGAGTAAATGGAAGATAATCTCAGAGAGAAGATCAAGGTAAAATATTATATATAGAAGAAGTAAAAAAGGGACCAGAAAAGGCTTCCTGTAGAAGGTAGGAATTGAGTTGAGAAAAAGGGAATAAGAGTTTCAATTTCAAGAAAGAACAAGAAGGCCAGAGGAACTGGACCATGAAGCATGTGGAGAAGAGTAATACTTTCTTTTTTCCCAAAATAGTCTTACCTATCAAGACTAGAAAGATAGAAAGGGACCAGGTTAAATAGAGCTTTGAATGTGAAGGAGAGGAGTTTATATTTGATCTTGGAAGTAACAGAGAACCACCAAATACTCATCCAATAGGGAAATGATATCGACCTTAGAAAAATCACCTTGATGAGTGGATGTGGGAAATGGAGAGAGGTTTGACACAGGAGGGTTTGTTAGAAGGCTGGAACAATAGTCCAGGGGAGAGGTGATAAGATCCTGAACTAATAGCGGCTACTTGAACAGATGAAACATGTAGGAGAAATGTTGTGAAGGTAGAAACAAAAAAATTAGGCAACAGAATGGATTCATGGGGTGAGTCATAGTAATGAGTTGAAGATGACCCCAAGGCCTACGAATGGAAGAAACTAGAGGCAAATTTGGCTTGATGCAAGAAACAAAGTCCTAACAGAACTACCCCAAAATAGAACAGTAGGCAATGAACTCTCTCTACTTAAAAAGGTTTCAAGTGTACATTGTAGAGTTTCAAATATGATTTCTCTCCTTTTAGATACTAGTACTATGATAGTACAGTGCCAAAGGAATACTTACTGAGTTATGGAGTTTATAAGAAGCTTTTTAAAAAACAAGCTATGAATGCATATTGAAGCATACTTTTTCTCTCTCTTTTTTTGATCTGCTTTGCAACATGGACTAATATGGAAATATGTTTTGCATGACTGCACATGTATAATCTATATCAAATTGCTTGCCATCTCAAGAATGGGAGAGGGGAAGGAAGAAGAGAAAATTCAAAAATTTAAAAAAGAAAGTTAAATATTATTTTTACATATAATTAGAAAAATAGAGTAAAAAAAACCTCAACCACAAAGCAAAAATTAAGCTTTGAAACTTTTTCCCTCTCTTATACTTAAAGTGAAGGCTATCCAGAGCTATTTGTTAACTCTTTGGTTTAGGACTGAAGAAAAATGGAAATGCTCACATCCTTAAATGATTCTGTCTCTTACCAGAAAAATCATGGTTTTGAATTTTGAAGCATGAAACTGAATGCTCAATAGAGACAAAAATAAAGATATAGAAAGATTCAGAGAGACAGAGATAGAGAGAGGAGAGGAGAGGAGAGGAGAGGAAAGAAGAGAAAAGAAAAGAAGAGAAGAGAAAAGAGAAAAGAGAAAAGAAGAGAAGAGGGGAGGAGAGGAAAGGCAGAATCATAATAAATGTTTCCTGTATTTTTCTTTCTATGTATATTTTTCCCCCTGGATTTTAGACTAGGAAGATATCAGTAGTTGACCTGTGGTCTACTTTGAGGGATCTAAGTATTAAAATAGGAATTAAAAATGGGACTATCACAATTTGCTGTAGTAGTATTTTTTGGCAAGAGAAATCACCACCATATAGTGGTGAAGGACTAGGGTCCAGTCACTTAGAAAACGATATATTTTATAGAGGTTAAAAAAAAAAACATTCAATATTACTGGGTAATTTTGGAGCAGTTCCATTTATCTTTCTTGGAAGACCAGTGTAGCACCCTATACTTGTAGTACCGTATAGGTACTTGGGAAAGAGAGCTTTGATTAACTTAGAGCTTTAATTATTTTATACACACACACACACACACACACACACACACACACACACACACGTGTGTGTGTGTGTGTGTGTATATATATGTATATATATATATATATGTATATGTATATATATATATATATATATATATAACATTAGAAAATCCACATAGAATCCATTAGATTCTATAATCCATTAGGGAAAAAAGCCTACTTTGCCTTTATGCAGTTAAGCAAAAAACAACACATGTAAGTAACCAACAGCTAAAATGGTAGACTGATAAAGGAAGAGGTCAACCTATTTTCTGATGCTTTTCTAGCTTATCTTCTTATGTGGAGGCCTGGATGTGATGAGACTTCCATCTATCCTTTGCCTAAGGTTTATGTTCTGCTTCTCTCTGGTCACTGCTGACCTTTCAGAGTTCAAAATTTTAATGACTATTTTTTCAGGTCTCATGTATTTAGTTTAGCTAGAATGAAAACTTTGAGGTCACGATGCCCTATACTCTACAATATTATGGACATGCAGTCAACCCCCTGCCCCAGTGACAAGAAACTTACTACTTATACTCCATTTGTTGGGACAGCTCCAATTGTAAGAACATTTTTCTTCACATGGAGCCAAACTCTTCTTTCCTGAAATAACCTGATTTCCAGTGTCTTACCAAATTATCAAGTCCAAATAAAAGGCACATTTGGGGAAAACAAACTTGCCTGAGAAGGCAGATAAACTTACTAGTTATTGCAATACTACAATGTCTAAGGAATAAGATTTGGGCCATATTTATATGGCATTGTTTCCCAAAAGTAGGAGAGAAACAAAGTAGGTGGAGAAGTGGGATAAAACTTCAAAAAGAAATTGTTCAAAGAGTAGTTGTGTGGGCAGGATTGCACATGAATATATATTTATACAAAGATCTTATGTAGCAATATAATATGGTTTTCCTTACATCATTTTATTAAAGGGCCAGTCCCAAATTTATACAACATCTACAGTTTTACCCAATCGGGTAGCAAGGAAGTGCTGCTTTCATGGGCAAAAAACCATAATTTAAACTGATACAACTACTTAGTATTTTGTGGTATTTACATGAACTAGTTGGGGTTTAATATATGAAGAGGAAGTGTCATTTTGGTTAGGTGCTGACATTTTCAGCTCAACGTAATTGTGGAAAAAACTATAAGACTTCCAAGAGATCCTTTTTTTTTCTTTTCTTTTTTTTGGGGGGGTATTATAACTCCCACTCTCCTAACAAAATAATGATTTTAAAAACCTGAAGCCTTCAAAGATATTCCCTTTTCAATGCTGCCCTTTCCCCAAGCAAATAGAGTGGCTTGATAAATAATTATTGAATTGATTCTCCACCCCCAAATCCATAAGTGACCTTTTCTTCCTTGCATCTTAGGCTATTCATTCTATTTGGACCTCAACATATTTATGCAATTATATATACTTCCCTGGGTACTTGTTCTCCTCCCTCCCAAGTCTTCTAATTAGATTATCAACTCATTAAGGGTGGGGACCATGTGCTGTTAATTTTTGAATCTTTTGGGTCCAGCATTGCACACTGTACAATTTATTGACATGAATTGAGAAAGATGTGGAGCTGGAGGACAGAGCTCTGAATCCTAGCATGGCTACTCACTATCCATGTGAATGACTTTGGACACATCACTTAGTCACTCTGGATCTGGTTCTCCTCATCTCTAAAATGGAAGGCTTGTGCTATAAGTTCCTTTCCAGTTCTAAATCTATAATCCTATAAAATGAAAGCATAGTCATTATCACAGTATTCTTGTGAATTCGTGAACTCTGGATCATCAATTGCACTACTCCCCAACAACAAACAAAATCCTCAAGGAGAAGAAAACAGATGAGAATCCTTGGCCTAGAATGAAATTACCTCATCATGATTACACCTGCCACACCAAAACACAGGCGGCTCAGAGCTACTAAGTTCTTTCCCTACAGCAATGAAATAAGCTTCGTCTATAATTAAGATCTTAGTAAGGATAGGAGGCTTGATGCTGCTGCTGCCACAGGCTATAAAGAATAGAACTACCACTCCAAGTTTCAAAAGAGAAAAACTGAAATACAATCCTGATGCTTGCTTAGAGGTTTCAGGTGTTCCAAACAATTCTTATATTTCAAATAGACCTTTTCATGTAGAAACTTATTTCCAAAGATGGATATTTTGGCAATAAAGAAATGTACCATGCACAAGTGGGAAGGAAGATATAAGGGAAGATGTGTCCAACTAGCATTTGGGAGACTTGGGTTCTTGTTCCCAGATCTTCCTCTTAAGCTTTCTTTGGTCTTCCATTTTCTCATTTGTAACCAAAAAAAAAAAAAAAGGAGTTTGGATGGAATGATGCTTAAGGTCCCTTCCAACTTCAAAACTGTGAGGGAATTCCCTAATCTTGAATGATCTCTCTGGTGCCCCTCAGCTCTAACATTCATTTATCAGCTTCATAGGGAGAATTTACCTCAATCCCTACAAGGACAAATCCATTCAAAAACATGTGAAGTATAACAACCAGAAAGCTGCTTGAGATCCAAAGCATTTTAACTTGACCTAGAAGTCTGTAACTAAATTTGAAAAATTTATGACAAGCATCATGACAAAGAGTAGGATGCTAAGTATAGACACAGACCCCTAAGAATAGACACACTCCTCATGTATAATAAATCATGGTAGGTTGTGATTGGCTTTTGGGAGAAAAAGATAAGTTCTGATAAAAGTCTCTCTAGTGTAAATGGATCTTTTACCTTGTGAGCAAGATGACATTTATTGGGAGTCAAACTTTATTCCCAAAGCATTCGTAGCTTTTGTGGGATTCATTATCAAGGGAGAATAATTCATAAGGGCAAGAAATTCCAACTTCACAGTGAAATGATGGCTATTTAGAGGGAAGAAGTCTGATATTCATATTCCCCTCCCCTTTTTTGGGAAACAACAATACAGGTTAACTCTATGGATGAAATGAACTAGAAAATAATTAAGAACCAAAGCAGACTCTATCCCCAAAGTGCACCTAGAAAGGACTTGACAAATCATCTAGTTTAAGCCCACTCATTTTACAGATGAAAATGAAAACCAACCCTATTCAAAGCTCTGCCATCCTATCCCTGTTCCACTGGCCTGTTTCCTGTCAAATCAAAAGTGACAATTCAAACTTATTAGAGGGAAATCATCTTTATGGAAGAATACTGAAATGTCCCCTGAAGTACAGAACACTCTGAATGATTGCTATCCTTCATACTCAAAGAGGACCAAAATGACATCATTATGTAGGGGTCAACATATAGTGTTTCAGACTGGGGCTGAGCAGATGAATACAAGCTCTGGAAGGCCCTACCACAGGTCAGGCACAAACAGTTCTTATGAACACTTGGAATGGAGATGTCTCTAAATTTGTGCATCTCAAGTTTCTTTTGAGCTACTACAATGTACTCTGAGTGGAGAGTACATCAGGAACCTGCTAGGCTGCCAACGCATTACCATGCAGCTTCTGGCAATAGATAATAAAGGGGTCTCAGTCTGAGGGCTTTGCACTAAATGCTACTGTTAGACAGAGGGAAGAGACCCTAGTGGCACATTCATCCCCTGGTTTGATTGCTACGGCAACAGTACTTTAAGACATGGGGATGGGAGGAGTATAGAGGTGGGGAAAGAGATTTCAATCTGGAAGTGATCTTCTGGATAATTTAGTTCAAATCAAGCCCCTTCATTTTACAAATAAGGTAAGTGAAATCCAGAGAAGTTAAATAATTTACACAGTGGTACCAGGTAGTAAATGTTAGAGCCAAGATTCAAATCCACAATCTCTGACTACAAATTTGGCACATTTTCCACAGTCCCACTGGACCCACCAAAGCCTTGACATGGATGATAACAATTCTATGATCATATTGATTTTATTTTACTGACATCACTTTTGTCAAAGAAGTGGATCTCAACTTAAAACTGACCAAACCAAAATTTATTTGTGATATTAACCTTTTTGGACACAACAGACAACTCTGTTAAATTCTATTACTTTCACACTGCAGCAACAATAGACAAGACATATATGGAAGTTCATTTCAAATAAAATTATTGGACTACCACAAAAGATGGAAATGAACCAAAATTAAGTGAGGAATGGATAATAAATTGCATTATATAAATGTAATAGAATACTACTATCCTGTAAGAAATGAAGTAAAAGATGATTTTAAAAAGACATAGAAAGAACTATATGAACTGATACAGAGTAAAGTTAGCAGAACTAAAAGAACAATATATTGCGACATCAGTATTATAAAGATGAATTTTGGCATATTGATGAAGAATGAAATGAGCAGAGCCAAAAAAACAACTTATACAATAATAGCATTTTAAAAACAAAAAAAAAACCTTTGAAAGGGAATTTGTTTTGCTTGACTATATAAAAATATTAAAATAACTTTCTTCTTCTTTTCTGTTTTTTAATTAAATGGGAATAGGTGTGAAAGTAGATATATGACTTTTTTAAAAATAAAAAAGCAGGGGGTATGCATTACAGATGTGTGTACTTTTAGATGAGGTTACTGTTAACTGTTTTACTTTATTATAAGAAGTATCTCATGGAGTGGGAGTAATCTGTAAATGTTTGTAATGTAAAAACAAAACACATCAGTAAATTTTTAGGGAAAATGAATAACCTATCTGCATAGCATGCTTTAAGGCTTATAAAGGACTTTCTTTGCAATATAACTCTATGGGTCAGGAGAATAAATATTATTATTCCCATTCTACAAATGGGGAAATAGAAACTCATATTGGTTAAACAACCAGCCCATGGGCACATAGCTATTATGGGTCACAGTCGTCATTCAAACTACTGATAGGCTATCACACAAGAATTAATAACTAATTTAAATCCTATCCCCATCAGTGCTTCTTGGGTACCATAAATTCCCACAGAGATAATATTAATAGTTCACATTTATATAGTCCTTTGAATTTTATAAAGACTCACAACAGCTCCATGAAGTAGGTAATATAAATATTATCGTACCCATTTTATAGAAAAGGAGACTGGGGTTCAGGGAAATTAAATGCATTGGTCAGTATTACACAACTAGTAAAGTTTCAAAGTCAAAACTCAAACTCCTATCTCTTAACTCTAAGACCAGTACTCTTTTCACTATATGCCAGAACTATTTGAGAAACCACAGTAGCAGAGGAAGAGGTAGGAAAAAAAATCAAGATTAAGTTTAGTGGAAAAAAAGTCAAAGCACAAGTGGAAACTAGATCCTACTGGAGTTTCTGAGGCATTTATCATTTTGCATCCTACACATATTTACTTATTCTTTCTTTAAAGCAATGATCTGGTTCTTGACTTCCTGGTAAGCACAACCACCAAAATACCACATGAGAAATACTTTGTGTAACAACTAAAGCCTGGAAGTCCCAGATATTTTTAGAGAATCCTGCTTTTGCAATATGATTGTAAGGATTCGCTTCAGCTTATGGATTGTGAAATCCTAAAACAAACAAACAAAAATATCTCTCTCTTATCTTTATCACTTTGTTTTCTAGAGTCACACTAATATGGTGACTTAAGATGCCTTTCTTATATCATAATGAATTACCACCATAGTGAAGGACTCTCAGGCTGGTCAGTAACTGTGTTTATAGAATATAAACTTGTTTTTAGAGGGCTGAGGAGTGAGATTATTAACGGGACACCTAAGGACAGGTGAGGAAGATTGTTCAGCTTGGTCCTGAGCTTTTGAATTGTAGTCCACAACAGTACCCATCTCTCACCAGGAACCTTCTCTATACTTTAACGACTATGGGAAGGCCTCTGGAATGTCCAGGGTAAACAAGATAGAGAGTTTGAGGTTGGCAAAGTACAAACATCCCCTTTTTTCTCTTTCCCTGGCCAAATGCTTTGTAGTCATTCATTGCCTAGGAAACAGAAGGCTCCTCTTGGGCATTTGAGACTGGGAAATATAGTATTTTGTCCTAGTGACACTGTTTTGTTTGTCTTGGCAAATAGTCCTGGTAATTAAGTCTATATGTAACTTACAAAGTGGTACCACAGTGCTAATGGCTGGCATCTCAAGCCAATTTGTTTAGATTTCTCTCTAACCCCGAAAATTATCTAAAAATAGATAACCAAGAACCAAGATCTTATGTTTCACATTTGCATCACTCTGGTTGAAATAGGATAAAGATTGTAGTCTACCCTGAACTTCCCTCAAAACTGTCTCCTGCCCTGGTCTCTCCCCCTTCTACCTTAATTTATTGGTGGTTTTTATAAACCATGATATTCTCAATTCCTTAATCTCTCCCCCTTCCTACTTTTCCAGCTATAGGTAACAATCTAAAACAAAACAAAACAAAACTCTAGTGAACTTTCTCTTTTCTGAGAGGTTAGACTGTACAATTTAAGTGGCAACTGGCAGTTTTGTCCTTGAATCATTTGATTGTAGTTGTGTCTATCCCTGTCTTATTTTTCCAACTAGATTCTGCCTCCAAGATGGTATCCTCTACAGTGCTTAGCCAGAATAGAGGCTTTATCATGGAGTCAATGCTTCAATGTTGATTATGCTGATGATAGTAACTCATTAAAATGACATTATATTATTAGTTCAGTGGAGTGGTGTGAAGCAGGTGGACATTTAAATCCTTCAGTTTCCTATCTGAGCCTGGATCTCTAAAGTGTGAGTAAATATAGAAGAATCTGGGGAGAAAAAACAAACCCTAAAGAGTTACTGGGGTCCAGTGGTAAAAGCACAGGCTACAGAGTTAGAATATTTGGATTCCAATCCTGTCTCTGAGGTTTAGGCAAGGTAATTAATCTCCCTGGGCCTCAATTTACTAATCTATAAATTGAAGGGATAGAGATAACCCTATCAACACTAGATCTAAGATCCAAAGGACAATAAAAGTTTCGAATCCCACTTCTGACACTCACTAGTGACTGAGGTGAAGTCACTCTGCTTTTCAATTCCCTAAGGAACTTTTTAGAAGACTGTCAGTTATAGCCAGGCTGTCCATCGGAGGGAATTATACCAGTGAAATCACAGGTCTCAATAACAACAACAAATCCACACCCTTGGGATAACCTGTGCTAAGTGAACATTTTCTCCTTCCATGTAATCATAAACACTATCACAGAGTGTCCAAGTCTATCAGCCCTTTGTACCATGCCCTCTATTTCGTGCTATGTAAAGTTGTCTTTACCTGAAAATATAGGATAACTTTGTTTGCACTCATAGAATCTGGCTTCAAACAGGCCAGTCCAGACAAGTACACACACAGCCAAGGTTGCAAGGTATCATTTAGATAGTGATTGGGTTGGTTGGATAGAGTTAATTAGGAAAGGAGTGGTGATTACATCCATGGGGAGCTGAAGAGAGTAAAGGGACTATAAAGGAATTAGAGAAACAAATGTTTAGATTTTTTATGGAGTGAATGAGTAGGGAGATTTTACTTGTGGAAAGTGACTGAACCTCAACAGAGTCATATGGGCATAAAGGGGCAGAGGCAAGGTCAAGTGATGAGAATGATTCTTCCACAGATGAAAAAGAAAGGGATAACACAAGATTGGGTCTTAAGGGGCTCAATTGTGTGTGTGTGTGTGTGTGTGTGTGTGTGTGTGTGTGTGTGTGTAGAGAGAGAGACAGAGATACAAAGACACAGAGAGAAGAGAAAGACAGAACGTGACAAAGAAACACAGACAGACAGACAGAAAGACACACAGAAAGAGACACAGAGACAGAGGAGACACCAAAAGGAGATTCTATCTGAGGTTCATAGAAAATTGGATGAAAAATGGAAAATGACGTGGGCAAGGGGTCAAAGTTTGGGATAAGAAACAACAACAAAGGATCTTAAGAGTGAGGAAAGATTTCTTTACAAGACTGTGAAGCAGACAGGAAGTCACTGCTGAATTCTGAGAACAGGACTGATGTGTATTCCAGCGATGAAAAGATGCTAAAGGAATCCTTGGTATGTTACACACTGTGCAGCCTGCTAAATTGGGTTGTATGGGCACATCACCTTGGTGTCTAGGAAAATGTTCTGGTTCACTGACACTTGAATAATTCAGCTCCCAAAACGTTAATGATTTTCTATAATGATGTTATACAAATAGCCATTGCTTTTATTTTAAGCTGATTCTTAAAATAAAAGGTGACTCAGTTCTTTTACAGGATTCATTAAAGAGAGTTTGGAGTACATGCAATAGAACCTTTAGAAAAGAAGAAAAAAAATCTGAAGTTTTATCCTAAACAAAATAGCAGAGAGCATATTGCGACTGAATGGAAGTATAATGATCAATACAGACTATGGCCAAGCCATCTTCTCCTCCATTCTTTCTGATCAGATTTGCATATTCCACATATAGGAAGTGTTTCAAAGACCCTTCAAGCAATTTTTATGGTGCCAAATCTTAATTAAAACTTGTTTGTTGGTTGGAATGTTACTGGTCACTTCAAGATTCTATGTAAGAATTTAATGTTGCAGTGTTTATAAATCACCTTGTTGACAGTGTGCCTATTTTTTCCATGCTCAGATGGATGATTACAGGAATGTTTTTTTTTTTTAAATCCTTATATGGCAAAAATAAACCAACAGAATTTAAGGATTGGAGAGGCAAAGAAGTTCAGAAATTGGCAAAGTCACAGATGAAATCAAAGGCGAAGTTGTACTAAGTCTTAAAAGTCAACCAAACAGCACTTATTTAGTGCTTACAGAGTTGAAGAAAAGCCTTGTGATAGAGAAAGAAATCTCAGACTCCTGGTCAAACACAGCTGTACATAGACTTACTCAAATCATCTTCCTGGATGTACGAAGACCAACTGTCTCCCTCTCTGTTAGCTCAAGAGATGGAAATTTTTCTATAAGTAGGTGAGGAAAATAAGTCAAAGAGGGACTATATCCGAATTAGTGAATTCTCACTATAGATACAGGAATATGCAGATAATTATTAAGACACTAGGCCCCACAAATTTGTTATCCATAGTACAAAATAATGGACTAGCTCTAAGAGAAATTGGACACAGATGAAAACAATGACTATTGTCTTTTTACAAAAGAATAAGGATACTGTCTTTGGGTATGCCTAAAAAGCAATTCTTGCTTTTTAAAAAATTTATGAAATTAGTTCTTTAAGCACAGTTCTCAGGATTGCTATGAAATTGAAAATCATCATTAAGATTGAGTTTGTGTGTTCCTTGCCCCCAGGGAAGTGACATCTGGCTAGTGTCTAATTAATATGATCTTTATTATAGCCAATATGGAATAATTAAACCTCTAAACCTTCTATTAGTCCTGAATTATCAAAGAATATTTTAAAGGCCCTCAATGGGTTTAAATTTGTAAATATAGAGTGAGGCTGTGTATAGAATCAGTTACATCACTATCAATTCTAGGAGTTTTCAATGAAGTAATTATCTGGTCTTACAATGTATACCCAATAAAATTAACCCAATAACTGCCAAATCTACAAGCTATTTTACATTAATCCAGGCATAGCCTTTGGGTATTTGTCCTGCATGAATACTTTAAGTAAAGTAGTTTAAATTTCCTTGGAGTAGTAAATATACCAATCAAGCAGGAAACTTTATGTAAGTTACAAACCCGATTCTCTCAATACAGTATTTTCTTCTTGACTCTTTGTCTAGTCTATTACATAATCAGCTTCTCAAACGAAACTCACCACTTCTAACTGCAGGAGGCAAATGAATAGTACAAAGAAGGGAAATTTTTCATCCAAATAGCGTTTCATTTCATGTTCATAATACTTGATGGGTTCCCATAACATGAGGTCATATCCCACTGTGAAGACTTTTTTCTCCCTTTTCTTTTTGGTGTGAAAAATTTGAAAGGAATCATAGAGGGATTAGATTTGTTATCATTGAGGTGTTTCATTAGGGAGCCACTGTAGTATAGTGAACAGAACACAGAAATCTAATAACTTAGCAATTAAAAGAACCAGATTCTAATCCTGTTTCTGCCAATAGGAACTTAACTTTAATTAACCTCTTCATTTTTGTGGCATGCAAAACTGAAACTATCAAATTTACCTTCTATACTTCATAGGATTGTATGTAAGAATCATATGCTCATCAGATTTAGAGCTCGGAGAAACCTCTAGTACAACATCCCCAAGTACAGAGACTCAGGCTATGAATTGCTAAAACACCAAATTGGTGGCAGATTTGGCACTGGAACTTAAGTCTTAACCCAAAATCAAATTCTCTTTGTGTTTTACATAACATTAAAGCCAGCTATCATTCTCATTGTTGGCCAGACAGAAAACATAAACAAGGGTAAGGTTTTCTTCTTGAATATCAAATTGTAACTGTCATTGTCAATTACAGAGATGACATGTGTCCTTCATCTTCCATAAAAGTAAAGAAGTAACAGATTTCAAAGTAATTTTGGTCTTTTGGTTAAAGATTTTAAGGTTAAAATCCACAATTGATGTATACTGTATATAGGATTATGAAATAATTTCTCTTTCTTAGAACAGAGTTCTTGGCATAGTTTCAGATCAATGTACCCCAATATACCTCTGTATTTATTAACTTTATATTTACACTGCATGCATTTTCACACAGATTTATCTTCCCTTTCTACAATAAAAACTCTTCCTCATCAGGATCTTTTCATTCTTTGTAGTTGGTATTCCCAGTGTCTGGCACTTAGTAGTCTCTTAATAAATTGAACTCATTTGCATAATATCCCCTCATTGGCTAGAGGAGAAAATTCATCAGGATAAGGTAAAACTGGTCACCCCCACCTCTCGATAATTGATTGGTTGATTCTGTAAATTATTTAAGAAAGCAATACAGTTTAGGAATTGCTTAAGTCCATAAGAGGAGAAAATCACTCCCCAAATTCTATCCTGTTGTGGTGGACTACAATTTTATTAAAGGAGAAATACTCATCTCATAGTTAACATTTCAATGGGCAGGAGTTTCTTTTAGCCACATAAAACAATGCTATTAACTGGAAGTTAGAATATACTTAAAGGAATTTAAATATCACTTGCTGACATAGATGGAAAGGAACAAAAAGCTTGCATTTCTGACAAGACAGAGAGAAGGTAAAGTAGAATGGCAAGAGTCCTGAATTGTGTACAAGTTTCATCTCTGCTGATGACTAGAGAGCAAGTTCTTTTGGACTTGTTTGCTCATCTGTAAAATGAGGGGGTTGGAGTAGGTGAATCCCTTCCTGCATTGTGATTTTTCTAAGTGTATGGCTTTCAGTGCAATTAAAGTAAAATCGATGAAGATATTAGCTGATTGGTACTATTTTATCCACATTACTGCAGTCAAAAAGTGACCGACATTATAACCATAACTGATTCCCATTGCTAGCAGATATTAGAGCAGATTATTCACAACTTGCATACTCAGAAACTGAGGTCATGAAGCAATTCAAATTATAGGGAAAAGTAAGAAAGGCTTTCCAAACAAGCACAATACTGAATGTCAATCAGGAAATACAAAGTTCCAATAAAAAAGTATCAGTGACTGTTCCTAACTCAACTACCCTAACTCATTTTAAAGAGAGAGATATCTCTGTGTGTGTCTCTGTCTCTCTTTTCTCTCTTTCTCTCTATGGAGCTTTCTTTTGAAATATAAATATTCATGATTCAAAAAAATCACACTCACTTCTCAGAATCAGTACACCATATGCTACTCCATCTTCCTATCCCCCCAAATATAATTGCTCTTCAGGTTAGATAAGGTTTGCATGCTCATTCCCTAGCACAGATGAATACAATAAAATGAAAGAGACAAGACTAAGTTCCATTCTTCTTTTGCCAAGAATCAATGCAGAGGTTGAATTGCTGGAACAAGAACCTCCTAGCAGGGGACTAAAAGAAAATTCCGCTTGGAGTTTTCAGGCATAAGAAATATACCTGAGGATGCTCTCAGGTCATCATTTCAGATTTTTTTTTTTTTTTTTTAATACACCTCGGCTTTGCCACATGACTGGGGAGAAGGGATCTCAAAATGCTTCAACAACCCAGTTAAGATGCCTGGGGTTTCGGTATCTCTCACTAAAGCACAGATGGCACACTGCTTTCTCCACGTAAAAGCAAGGCACTTTTAAGAACCTGAAATAAATCCTCTAGGGAAACCAGTTTCGAGATCCAGCAGCTTCGATTCCCTTTCGGAGAGATACCTTTTCGAAACCCCGGAGGCTCTGCGGGGAAAAAATAGGGGGTAGACTTTCACTAATGCCTCCTTTTTTTTTTCAAGAGACAAATAATAGTATATATCTTTACCCGCTGCTTTTAAATTGACTCAGAAAAAAAGCTGGCAGGTCATTTCCTCCAACAACTTTCTGAGGGGACTGGTCCCCGCGGTTCAAAGATCTGCTCTGAATTTTCGGCAGAGCTTCTAAGATAAATGTAGCCCGGGGTATTTTAACTCCAGCAACTCAGGTCCCCAAGGGAGGGTACTTCAGAAGGTTGGAGTAGAAATGCCGCGGGCACACTCAAATCAACAACTTAGAAAGAAACTTGCAAAAAGACGGATTCTTTTACCTTGTACTTCATTTCTGCGGCAGTAAATTCAGTCCTTTCTGGAACTAGTGAGACTGCATTGAAGGCTCGAGAATCTGCCTCGCCATGGAACGCTGGGTTAAATCAAAACGAGAGTAGTCCCAGGATGGAGGCTAATTTGTCAGCTTGAATCTGCCGAGCTCTTGGTACTACTAAGTTTCTAAACTCTCTGAGCTCATTGTTTTGATTGAGGCAGGCTGACTACTGAGTTCATTTGCATGCCGTCCCCTCATTGGCTAACGAGGAGACATTCCGCGGGACAAGGTAAAATTGATCCCACCCCTCCACCTCTTAAATTCTAAAAAAGCCTGACAAAGAAGGCAAAGCAAAGTGAGACTTTTTTAGGGATGGGAAAACGGGAAGAAAATAACCTCTCTTCCGAAATTGGTTACTCCCTCTTTCCCCCGCAAAAAAAAAAAATCCACAAGGGAAAAAGAGTAAATTCTTTTTAAGATTAACTCAATTTTAAAAGAAATCTGCCCCACAAAGCAAGTTCTGACAGTCCTGTTTCCTGTGACCTAGCAACTCCTTCATACACCCGCTTCATTTCAAAGCCATTCACCTCACAATCTCTACATGAAACGAACTCTAGGAACAAAAGGTTTTCTGTCTCCAGTCCCCTTTTTACTAACCACCCCTGCTGATATCTCTTTTGGGATGGGGGAGAGTTGTTTGCTTTTTTTGTTCTTTTCAATGTTCAAAGTATACCCAGCGTCAGTCTACAGCAAGCCCCTGGTACAAATCCCAATGGCAACGCTCCCCCCCCCCGAACTTTCCTGAATTCTCATAAATGCCCGTCTTGGGTATCACTCACATTCAGTGACCTTCCTTGACTTTGTTTAGTTAGGAGAAAGAAAGATCCTTAGGTTAGATTTTACGTCTCTGTTGGTCCTGGCTGGAACATCCCCTATCCATGTCTTTCTTTCACTAGAGTGCTTCTTTTGATATCTGCCCCATTTAGATCTCCAGCTTTTGAACACTGTACTTTTTCCATTCTGGCTTTCTTGCTTTCAGGTTGAAGTTGAACCATTAACTCATCAATAGTTTTTAGGGAGAACAAAAATGCCAATCCTTTGATTACTTTGAGTGTAGGACTTTAGTGATGTACTGAATATGTACAAGACTGCTTTATGCACAGTTAGGTGCTTAGATGGCATGGTGACCTTACCCCTCCGTGGGTACAGATTCTCTACATCTTTTTCATTCTGTGTGATCCATAGCCAAATGTTTCCATAGATCCTCCATAATGCATCTTGCCAATAGGCTGGGGGACTTACAGTGGCTCTTTATCCCAAAGATACCGGTGCAGCACTTGGTTGTTGTACCTATGTTGTCGTTGTCACTCATTTTCTATCTATGGAATACACATCTCCTTTTCCATTAGAATGTATTCTTGATGACATTCTTTACTGAACATTCATTAATTAAACAATTTGAGTAATCTAGTTACTCATTCTCCCTAGGGGAAACACAACATACTGGCACTGATTTCATGATTTCTGTAAGAAGGCAAGATTCCCATCAGTGGACAGTCTTAGTCCTCTTCAGTTTTCATCTAAAGGAGTAAAGAGAGGAGGGGGAAAAAGAAAGCTGAAGCAGCATCTTAGTGTACTGTTTGCTCCTTTTCACTGGGCCTCAAGATTAGGGTTTGGTGGATCCAGACAATAAGTATCCGTGAGTGGGATGGACTCCAAACAGACTACATGACTTGGATGGAAAATCAGCCTTTTTTTTTTTTTTTCTCCTGACCGAGTTGGAGTGAAATCAGTATTTTCCAAGTCCCAGATGGATCAAAATGCTGCTTTTAATGATGTAAGCAAAAAGGGCAAGAGAGCAGCTGTCCTTGAAAAGCTGTTTCCAGATTCAGGGTGGAACCCCAGTTTCATAGTTTAAGGCAGAGCTGATTCCCTGGAAATAGCCCATTCTCAAGCATTACTAAGGCTTTCACTTTATAGCCTCAGCTCTGTCCTGTTCTAGTGTAACAGTTGGGCTGCTTCTGCTTCTTCCTAACCCTGTGTTGTGTGTGTGTGTGTGTCAGGGTTCCCTTACAAGGAAAATGGGAAGAAATAATTTAATAAAGTTTTTTTCTTTACAAGAAAGTAAGCACATAATATATTATAGTTCAGTACCTGTTAATCTCTCCATTCAGAGGGCAAATCTTTGACAATAAGCAAGAAATTATTTTTGGTGTCTGTTTCCAATAGAAACAACAATCAGTTTTTGGCCTTTCATCTCTAGGATAATTTGATTCGACATAAAAAAGAAAACCAAGTATGTGACTATTACTTTGCAAGATTATATGAACGGGGTGAATATGATGAAATACTACTGTATTATAAGGAACAATGAAGGGGATGGTTTCAGACAAACCTGGGAAGGCTTATGTGTACTGATGCAAAGTGAAGTGAACAGAACCAGGAGAAAAATTTATTTAAAAAAAATCTAGCAAATAATATATAAAGACTAACGACTGAAAGGCTGAGGATTAATTATGTTAGTTTTTGTAATGACAATCATTTAAGGAAACTGGTTTCCTCAATGATGAAATATACTACCTACTTCCTAACAGAGGTGATGGACTGACTGAGGGTGCAGACATTTTATTTGGACATAACCATTGTGGGAATTTATTTTGCTTAACTATACATCTTTGTTACAGGGGCTTTATTATTCTTTCTATATGGGGGAGGGGAGAAAAAGGAGATGGGAGCAAGAGAAGGTAGAGTTTTGTTTACTGAACAATTGTAACTTTAAAAGACATTATAACCTTTCTTGATTTTTTTTTCATGAGAGATATTTCAGCATCTAGAAGAAACTTAATATAATTGAAAAAGTACCAAATGCCAAATTAGACACAGCTTTGTGTAGTGGAAAAAAATACTAAATGCCAAAGAAGAGTGCCTAGATTCAAGTTTTATCATACACTTCCCAGGATCATATTGTTGAGAGGCCATATTGTTCAAATTCTTAATTTTATAAATAAGTAAACTAAGAACCAAGAAGGCTAGATGATTTACTCATAATCTAGCATATAGTAGTCATTAGGGGTTAGAATTTGAACCTAGGATCTAATTGATCAAAGCATATTTTTGTTGCTGCACTGTACAATGTTCTCTTGATTCTGTTCACTTCATTTAGCATCAGTTCATGTAAATCTCTCCAGGCCTTTCTGAAATCATCCTGCTGGTTGTTTCTTATAGAACAATAATATTCCATAACATTCACATACCATAACTTATTCAGCCATTCCCCCACTGATGAGCCTCAATTTCCAGTTCTTTGTCACTACAAAAAGGGCTGCTACAAACATTTTTGCACATGTGGGTTCTTTTCTTTTTTATGATCTCTTTGGGACACTGCTGGATCAAAGGGTATATGTATAGTTTGATAACCTTTTGGGCACAGTTCCATATTGTTCTCTAGAATGGTTGTATCAGTTCACAACTTTGCCAATAATGTATTAGTGTCCCTGTTTTCCCACATCCCCTCCAAAATAAATTTATCATCATCGTTTCCTGTCTCTTAGCTAATCTGAGAGGTTAGATAAGGAAAAGATTGGAAGTATGGAACCCAATTGGGAAAATATTTCAATGGTCCTGGAAGGAGGTAATGAAGTAGTAGTGATCATATATGTGGAGAAAAGAAGATAGATAAAGTAAATATTATACAGGTAAAAATCAATAAGACTATCAATTGATAGGATATGGGGGATGAGGGAAAATGAATAGGTTACAATATCTTCATAATTGTGAACCTAGGTAACAGAGGAGATAAGAATATCCTCAACAAAAAATAGAGAAGGCTGCAACTGGGAGGTAATTTCAAACAGAAGATAATGAGTTCTGTTTTATACAAATTTAGTTTTAGGTGTCAACAGGACCTGCAGATTATGCATCATCATATAGACCTCCAGCTCAAGAGAGTTGGATATTTGGTTGAATATGGACTGGGTGAGATATAGATGATGATCTAACAAAATGTACTGGAACCAGAAGGAGAATCCAGAGAGAGAAATGTTACAAAAATTTAGGGAGGAAAAATAATCAGAGTATTGAACTGTGTCAAATTCTCCAGAGAAGTCAAGGAACATCAAAATAGAGAAGAGCCCATTTGATTTAATAATTAAGAGATAATTGGTATCTTAGAGGAAACAGTTTCATTTTAGTAGTGGTTTTAGAATCCAGATTTTCAAGGACTGAGTAGTTGAATTGACATAAAGAAATGGAAGCAATAAATGTAGAGAGTTTTTTCTAGGAGATTGGCTGTGAAAGGGAGATAGAAGACAGTATCTTGACAAGCTAAATAGAGGGAATGTGTTATGGTGGAAAGGACAGAGGATTTACATGCAGAAGATATGACTCTGGCACTCGCTATTTGTGAAACCTAACTTAACTTTGGTGCTTCAGTTCCCTCATTTATAAAATGAGGGAATTGGGCTTGGTGATCTCTAAGGTCCCTTCTGATTTATAGTGAAACTTTTTAAGAGAGAAGAGATTTGGATGTGTTTGTTAGCAGCAGTGGAGGAGAAATAGAGATGGAATAGAAGGATAAGGAAGAGATGGGATAGAATGAGAATCAAGGACACAAATAGAGAGCTTGACTAGCAAAAACTATTTCTTTCATCATATCATGGTATCGACTTTACAATCCACTAAAACCCACAGATCTTTTTCACAAGAATTATTATATGGTCATACCATCTCCTATCTACACTAGTGCGGTTGAATTTTTTGTATGCAAGTAGGGGACTTTAAATTTATCCCCATGAAATCTCAACTTATTAGATTTAATTTCTCATTCTAGTAGGCTATGTTTTTAGATCCTGACTTTTGATCCAAACCTATGATTCAGAATGCAAGCTATATCTTCCAGCTTGGTGTCATGAATAAATCTGACAGTCCTACCACCCATGCCTGCATCCAAATTCATATTGGATAGAACATAGAGCCAAGCAGAGGCCCCTGAGGTACTCTGCTAATATTTATTTTATTGATTACATAATGCAGATCATAGAGTTCATTTTTTAGATAAGAGAGCTGAGGCCTAAACAAATGGATTAATTTGTACAAAGTCACATGAAGCTAAAATTCAATAATCTAGCCAATTGGGACCTTTCAATCTTATAGAAGTTCAACAACAAACGTTATTAACTTAATAAAATTAAAAATAAAACACAGTTTTATCAAGTATCATGTCATAATACTTCTGAACTAGAAGGAAGGAATCCTTAAGGCATAGGCTTCCAACTTACCTTAGTACTTGTGGATTCTACCCAAGGAACTCTTAAGGCCTACACATCTCCAAAGACTGTGCAAAAAGCTATTTGAGAATGAGAATTGTTTTGTTTTGGGATTGGAATTCACAGTATCTAGGACTATGTGAATTTAGGAAAATACTTAGGCTTTTCTAGCTTTAATTTTAATTTTCTTTAAAAGAGTGAGACAGATAAAATGATCTTTAAAGTTCTTTCCAGCATGAAATCTGTCTTTCTAATGAATTAAATGTTTGTTAAATTGATTGAATTGACAACCTTGTTTTTCTAGTTTTCATGTGATGAAGCTTCTGAAAACTAGGGAAAATTTTCTACATTCACTCATTTGACTAAATCCTGTGTGAAATCTGTGCGAAATTATGATCTTTCCTAGTGATCAGTGTCAAATGAATCAGAACAATAAAACAAGAGGGTTAGTCCAATCCATATTTTCCCCAATCTCCATTACAATATGCCTGGTGACTGGTTATCTAGCCTTTGCTTGAAGACTTTTAATGAAAGGAAATACATTACCATCTAAAACAATCTCTTCTATTTTAGAATAGCTCTAAATGTTAGCAAGTTTTGTTTGACTTTGAGCCTATGACTCTTTCCAACTTCCATTCATCTTTTCTGTGCTTAGGGGCAAAAAAGAATGTCTAATCCCTCTTTTACATGACAACCCTTCAAATACCTGAAGACATCTATCATATCCCCCTGAGCAATCTCTCCTCTAGGCTAAACATCTCCATTTCCTTCCACTGATCTTCACAGGGTATAGATTTGGGATCTTTCACCATTCTGGTTGTTCTCTAACTCATTAATGTTTCTTTAACCATGATGCTATTTCCTGAACACAATATTCCAGATGTAATCTGACCAAGGCAAAGTATAATGGAACTATGACCTTCATATTCCTAGAAGCAATGTCTATCTTAATACAGCCAAGATCACATTAATTTTTTTGGCTGCCATGTCACATGGATGACTCACATTGAGGCGGCAATTTGCTAATTTTCACTGGCTGTCCCCCATGTCTGGAGTGCTTTCCTTCTTCATTTTTACCTCCTAGCTTCTTCCTGGCTTTCCTTCAGTTCCTAGCTAAAATCTCACCCTTCTACAAAAAGCCTTTCCTGACTCTCCTTCATTCTAGTATCTTCCCTCTGTTATTGTCTCCAGTTTATCCTTCATACATATTGTCTGAATATAGTTATTTACATGTTGTCTCTCCCATTAGATTGTGAACTCCTTGAGAGCAGGAACTGAATTTTGCCCTTAATACAATGCCTGGCATCTAGCAGAGGCTTAATAAATGTTAAATGATTAAAAAAAATGCCCAAATCTTTTTCAAGCAAATGCCATCTAAACTTTACCCTCCCCCCATCTTGTACTTGTGAAGTTACTTATTTGAACACAACTGTAAGACTCTACATTTATTTATCCCTATTAAATTTCAAACTGTATAAATAAGCATTCCAAAGCTCTTGTTTTCCTGTTGTAAACAGAGATCATAAGAACATTCCATCTCTTGGCTCATGGCATTCTTTCTGCCTGAGCCCATGCTTTGAAGGCTCTCCCTCTCTCTCTTTCCTCTGCTCCAACCCCTGACCTTCCTAGCTTCCTTTAATTCCCAACTAAAATCCTGTCTTCTATAGGAAACCTTCCTCAACTCCTCTTAATTCTAATGCCTTTTCTCAAATTTATCTACAATGTGAACTTTTGTATTTAAGGAATATCTCCATCTGGTGTTTCTGTGTTCTATGTGGGAACTGATCATCTAATTCTCACTTTCAACTACAAATTGCTTTGTAGTTTTCCCCAGCACTTTGTCAAATAGTGAGCTCTTACCTCTTTGATTTATTTACATTATGGAATTATGCTCAGTCCTTCTCTGTATTCCAAATTTGTTTAAACGATCATCCATTTTATTGTTTAAAAAATTTTAGTGCCTATTCTTTGTTAATCATCTCCTATATATCTTGTATAATGCTTGCTTTCTATATGTTAGCCTATTGTCTCCCTCATTAGACTCCAGTTCTTTGAGGGCAGAGACTGTCTTTTGTCTCTTTTTTGTATCCCTAGAATTTAGCACAATGCCTGACACATAGTAGGAACTTAATAAATATTTATTGATTAATTGAAGAAACCTCAGAGGAGACCTCAGAGGATATCAAATACAAATTCCTTATATAATATTCTATTTTTTTATATGAGGAAGCTGAGGCTCACAGGAGTTGAGATGTGTGACTAGTAAGAATTAGAGGCAAAATCTGAACCCAGATCTTCCTGACTCCAAGCCCATTTTTCTTATTATTATCATTGTTTTTTTAAATTTTTTAAATTTCAGTTTTAAATTAATAATAGCTGGCTTTATATAAGCTTTATGTAAATCAAAATATTTATGATATATGAAAATATTATTGGTATTAGTAATTATTATTTTTTAGATTAAATATATGCAATCTTCTTAAAAATTTCCAAATTTGTCATGTTGTGCAAGAAAAATCAGACCAAAAGGAAAAAAAAAAAACCAAGAGAAAGAAAAAGCAACCAACCAAACAAAAAGGTCAAAATACTATGCCTCCATCCACATTTAGTCTCCAATAATTCTCTTTCTGGATGTAGATGGCATTTTCCATCCCAACTATTAGAATCATCTTGAATCACCGCATTGCTAAGAAAGCCCAAGTGCATCATAATTGATTGTTACACAATCTTACTGATACTGTGTACATTGTTCTCTGGTTTTGCTTACTTCACTCAGCATTATTTCATGTAAATCTTTCCAGGCTTTTCTGAACTCAGTCTACTTATCATTTCTTATAGAACAATAATATTTCATTCCTTCATTTACCATAACTTATCCAGCCATTCCCCAGCTGATTGGCATTCCCTCAATTTCTAGCTCCTTATTACTACAAAAAGTGCTGCTATAAGCATTCTTGCACATGTGGGTCCTTTTCTCTCTTTTATGATCTCTTTGATATAAAGATCTAGTAGCAAGACTGTTAGATCAAAAGGAATGCACAGTTTGATAGCCTTTTGGGCATAGTTCTAAACTGTTCTCCAGAATGATTGGATCATTTTACAGCTCCACCAACAATGCATTAGTATTCCAGTTTTGCTGCATCCCCTCCAACATTTATCATTATCTTTTCCTGTCATCTTAGCCAATCTGAGAGGTATGAAGTAGTAACTCAAAGTTATTTTAATTTGCATCTCTAATCAGTAGTAATTTAGAGTATTTTAAATAAATGGCTTTAATGTCTTCATCTGAAAATTGTTCATATCTTTTGACCATTTAGCAATTGGGGAAGTCCATCCCTTTAACTACTACATCACTCTCCCTATACCAATGTTTGCTTTCTCTAGACCTATTTTTATATACATTGTGGGTTCCAGTGTTAATAAGACTTTGAGATGTCCAGATTTGTACTTCCCTCTTTAAATTAAGGCAAACTTAAGCAATATACTATGCTAATGCTTTATGATTTTCCTTCCATGATTTGATGGCTTATTTTGAGGAACTTTTAAACCTCCCTAGAGTAAAATTCTAAAACTTAGTGCTTTGCTTTCACCATGGTCCCATATTTCCTTGATACATCATGACTGTCAGAAATGAGATCTCCCTTTGAAGGAGATTTTTCTGAATATGTGATCCTGGAATAGTAATCTGTTACTGGGGGGAGGCATGGGGAAAAGACCATATACTATAAGTACAATGATTAAAAGTAATATTGTGACTAAGCTTTTGGAAGTTGCTATAATTGTTGATGATTTATTATTTCATGTAATATATATGTATTTCATTTTCACAAAAGCACAAATTTGCAGAATTTGATATCTGTTTTAGGGCAAACATTTAATTTAATTGATAATTAAGTTCTCTTAAATGATAGTTAAATATATATCATGAATGTAGTTTGAAGCCTCAGTGATAATCTTTTGGATATTCTCTTTAGTGATCAGTTTTAAAAAAAAAGTTTGTTCAGGAGGAAAAAAGTCTGGAGCAGATATCTATAGGAACATAGATTAGTATCAGGAAGTCACCTTAAAGATCATATAATTGCCTTCATTCTGCAAGTGAGGAAACCAAGGTTTAGAGAGAATAAGTGATTTATGGAGGGTTTTATAAAGCTAACAAGTATCTGAATCCACATTTGAACACAGGTTTTTCTGATTCGAAGTCCAAAGCTCCATCTACCCACCTATCTCTAGATTTTTATACTTTGTGTAACTCGCTAGTTCGATGGATAGTATGAATATGAAAAAGTACAGATTGTTACATTTCACAATTTTCACTGACTCAAATAGGAAAGAGAAGCAGCATGCCATTGTTAATGGAGAACAAACATTGATGTTAAGAAAATCTGGGTTTAAGCTTTGTCTCTGACAGACTATGCAGACTTGGCCAAGTCACCTATTCTAATGGTGCTCCAAGAAACTCTCTAAGATTACAAGTTGTGGAGAAGGCAGGTACCTGCCTTGTTAGAGGAAATTTTCTCATCTGGAAGTTCCCTCTGCCAATGGAATGCCAGGGCTGGTCTCTATACTGTTCCATATGGAAAAAGGTCCAAGGCTCACTCTAATAGGAACTTCAGGCTAAAAGAGAATGAAAGTTTTCTCATGGGTAATTTCCACTTCCTTTTTTTCCATGCTTTAGCTTATCTAAATAAAGAACTTGCCACATGAAACTGTTTTTTTGTTGTTTAGTCATACCAGACTCTTTGTGACCCCATTTGGTCAAAGAAATTGGAGTGGTTTGCCATTTCTTTCTCCAAATTATTTTAACAGATGAAGAAACTGAAGTGAACAGAGTAAAATGACTTGCTCAGGGTCAGAATTGAACTCAGGAAGATGAGACTTCTTGTAAGCTTCAGGTGAGCACTATCCATTGTGCCACTTAGTTGCCCACATGAAACTATGATGGTAAGCTATTTTGTAAGTAGAAAATTTTGGCTACATATACACATAAACATCAAGGTAATCTACCATGATCACTGGATATTGAAGACAATATTTGATCCTTAAAATGAGTTAGAAGCCAGCTCTCAGTATGATTCTAAAAATATTTTTAAGCCCCTATGTTATGAAGAATGGGAGAGGGGAGATAAGAAACTTAAGATTAAAAATCCCTGGAGCCTCATGAAGCTTACAACCTAGTTGTGAGGGAGGAGAATATGACATGCACACAAATATATGAGAAAATTCTAAAAAGATAAACACAAACCATAAGTTTAAAGGAGCAAAGTTCATAGATAGAGATATCAGAAACTGCTTATTGGAATTGGTTGGTCTTTAAAAGACAATTAGGAATTCAGTAAATTCGGGGAAGGAGAGAGAAAGGAAAATAGGTATTGATTTCAATAATTCCAAAGGCAGGAAAGTACAATCCAATTTTATTAGAGTGCTATACATGAAGGAAAGTAGTGTGGTAGAAAGTGTGAAACACATAACGGTTCCCTTGAGGAGAGAGCCTTGTATGTCAGGCAAAAGAATGAACTTGATTCACTAGGATATAGAGAATCGCAAAAGGATTAAAAACAGAGGAATGACATGGGTACATTTTATAGAAGGAAAATTTGCCTATAAGTAATATGAAAAATTGTTTAGAAAAGTAAAAAATGCTCTAGTAAAATCTATTGGAAGACAATTGCTCAAGCCATTGAAATTCTGTACTAGGTAAGTGGCTGGCTATGGGCTAAAGAAGAGGGGACTGGTGTGAGAGATTGCTAAGATTTAACAGACAGGATCTGATAACTGGTGAGAGGTGAAGGAAAGAGAAGAAGCAAAGTCCAATGTTGCAAACTGGTGAATTGGATGAATTTTTGGTGCCATCAAAAGAAGTAAAGAAGGCTTTTTGTAGAAAAGTAAGCAAATGATTCATATTGAATCTGAGGTGCTTACGAGACACCAAAGGAAGGATATCATCTAGAAAGTTGAAGGTGGAGGTCAGTGCTTCAGAAAAGAGAATTCAAACAAGGCTAGAGATATCATTTTGGAACTATTGAAAAATTATCTGAGACTAAACCTGGGAGAATGAACCAGATTGCTAAAAAGAGAAGGATCACTCAAGAGGATGTTTTGTATGTTGCCTCACACAGAGTGAATGTCCTATGGATCTTGAACAAAATGAGTTCTATTTATTCTTATGTTGTTTGAAATTTGGACACTCGAATTTTAAAACCTCAAGTGAATTTCTAGTTTTGCAAGATCTTATCATATAGATAAGATGATAATAATTATGTTGATGATGATGACAGTTCACATTTACATAAAGCTTTTTAAAAAGTATTTTATGTGAATATCTCATCCAAGATTGAAAATTGAGGAAGTATTTTCCTATATTTCCACTTTATTTTACCATAACTTATCCTGATAGGCTGAGAGAAAGAAAACATATATAAAAGCTACTCTGGACACAGTAAAAAGAGCAAGGGGCTTGGAATCAGGAAGACTCCTGTTAAAGAGTTCCGTTCCAGCATCAGACACTTAACTACCTGTGTGTGATCCTGGGCATGTCACTTAATCCTGTTTACCTCACTTTCCTCATCTATAAAATGAGCTGGAAAAGGAGATGGCAAACCACTCCAGTATTTCTGCCAAAAAAAAAAAAAAAAAAAAAAAACCAAATAGGGTCATGAAGAATAGGACATGACTGAATGGCTGAACGACAGTCTATCAAAGGGTAATCTTAACCAAAGTCTCACAGGATTTTTCGTGATGTTGCTATTCTACTCTTAGATGTTTCTGGTCTCCACTTCAGACTTGTTAAAACTCACAGTTTAGGATTCAATGTAACCTGGAGGAGAAACACTGAAACACTTTCATTACCAAGAAACTTTCTTGGAGGCACAGGGTGAGCAAATACTTCAGCAGAAGGTGAGATCTCAAGGGATCCTGTCAGACAAGGTCCCTCCAAAAAGAATTCTGCCCCTTCCCCCTTTCCCCACCCTAGCTACCAGTGCCTGGCCAGCTTCCCTGATTGGGTTGTTCCAGGTCACCAGAAGCCTCCCTGGGCAGCTCATGGACCACCAGCTGGCACTGATGAGAGGGTGGGAAGAATGCAAGGGTGCTTGAGAGAGACAGAGAGAGAACCAAAGCAAAAGGAATGTATGTGGGGACACAGCCCGCACCAGCTTGTCGCGTCTGAGAGTTCTGAAGGGATCCATTCATTTTAGAAAGCAAACAAAGAGTTTCAACAATCTGTAATCTTTTATTTTGTCTCTGGCAGGAATGCTTTTTTAACTTTGGGCAGTGGCTGGGGGGCGGGGGTAGCGCCAACAGCCAATGTCAGCTTGCCTTTGGAAGTGTGGAGTGCACATGCCATTCAGCCCACTGATGCAGAGGAACAGAAAAGCTGTTCTCTTCTTTATAAGGAAAAAGGAGGGTCTTGCTAATGAGGACACGGAGAATTTTTTATGGTTTCACTAAGTCATCCACTGTGGTTTAAACATGATAAATATAAGTTTAGCTAAGTTGGTTAAGTGTTAGTACCCAGTGATTTCAGGACTTGAGGACAGAGTAAAAGGGGTGTTGCAAGTGCTTTCTTGAGTTTTAATGCATGTGGTTTAGAAAATGACTCATGTCCCAAACAGGCTTTGGAGTTCTTGGGCTTGGAAGGGTATCGAAACCTGTGAGGAGAGGGGTTTGTGCCCAAGTTGTCTCCAGAATATTGTACTTCGGTTGTAAGGGAGCAGTCTACAATGATTTGGGGATCTCTTTCTTGGGGGTAACTAATACACCTAAAGCAGATCAAGATATAGATTGAATAAATGTTATTTTCTTCTTGTCCTTCTAATTTGCATACATTTGCATTAGGGCTGCTTTTTGGAGAGATGAAGGTTGAAAGGGAACTTAATGTGAACATTAGTGTTATGTCATCAGATTATGATATACTAGAATTTGAGTTTTGAAAGCTGAAACTTTGAGGTTAAAAAAGCTTTGTGGAGTGAATGTAAACTTGTAGAACACATTACTCTAGGAGATCATATAGGCTGATGCTATATATACAAAAATTTAGATTCTTTTATGGATAATAAATCATGGATTATTTAAAAAAGCATCTGAAGTTAAGGACATATAGAATGATCATTTTCTCCCACAGCATCCCTTGATACAACTATCAGAAATAGAATACTAACCAGAATAGATCAAGGGCAGAATAGATCAGTGTGCCTATTCTTAATATCATGAGATTTAGAGTTGTTAGATGATTTTAGAAATATTCTAAGTTAATATTAAGCCACCCTGGGCCTCAGCTTCTTCTTCTTTAAAAATATTTTATGTGCAGTATTGCATTCAAATAGTCTGTCAAAGGATAATCTTGCTCAAAAGTCTTTTACAGAATTTTTGGTGATATTATTATTCTACTTTTTTATGTTTCAGGTCTCCATGTCAGACTTGTTAAAACTCAATGTTTAGGAAACAATCTAGCCTAGAGGAGAAGTACTGAAATATTCTGATGACCATGAAACTTTCTTGGAGACACAGGATGAGCAAATACTTCAGCAGAAGGCAAGACCTCAAGGACCCTGTCAAACATGGTCCCTCCAAAAAGAATTCTATAAAAGTTTCTATAAAAAGGGGTTGTTTTGTGACAACTAGGTGGTACAGTGGATAGAGTGCCAACCCTGAAATCAGGAGGACCTGAGTTCAAATCTGACCTCAGCCACTTAACATTCCCTAGCTGTGTGACAGTGGATAAGTCACTTAACTCCAATTGCTTCAGCAAAAAAAAAAAAAAAAAGAAAGAAAGAAAAGAAAAAAAAGGTTGTTTTTTAAGCTCTAAATCTGTGATTCTATGATAGTTATACTGTAAAAGAAAACAAAGATAAGGAAAGTCAAGGGCCTTACCCAAGATTATCCACAATGTAAATAGCTGAGGTGAGATTCACATTCAGTCCTCCTGATTCCCCTGTGCTTGTTTCTTGGATATGAGCATCAGAAACTTAGAGAACCTTGACCCATTATAAGACTTGTGATAAAACTAAGGAGGAAGATTTCAGGTACATTTCAGAGCATTTTGCTAATAGGGAAGGACCTAAAAGATAGCCTATTAATATAAAGTTTTCTGCTTTCTCCTTCCTGTTCCCACTATATAGCAAAACAAGGGATTCATGACAAAGAAAAATCAGTTTCTTTTCCCTCCAAAATTCATTGTGTTATCTATAGGATTGATTTAATTCTCAGACCACATCTCAGACAGTCTTAAGCAGACTGATCCTCTTAAAAGTTGGTCTTTATTTTAAGATTCTTCCTTGGTATAGACCTCCTTTTTTCTGTTATCAGCACAATTATATATTATTCAATTCAATTATTAAATATCTGTTGTGGGTAAAGTATTATGCATATGGTCCTATAGTTTTCTGCTATCAAACTATCCTATAGTTTATGCTCCATAAGTCGGTAATAACAATTCTTTCCAATAATGCCATGTAGTATGAGATTTGAAAAAAAAATCCTCAGAGTGAATTCAGTGTTGTTTATTTTAAATGAATATATAAAGAGGCAGCAAGACACAGCTGAAGAGTCAGCCTTATGGTTAGAACAACCTTAATTAAGGTCATGACCCTGGTAAAGTTACTTAACTTTTCAGGGAGCCAAGCAGTTTTCTAAGACTGTGAGCTGTACTATTGATGTGGATTCATATTAGCAGAGGGAATTTCCTCTCTGGGAGCTCCCTCCACTGATGTAATCACAGGTACTGACCTATATATAAATATAAATGCACACACATATACACACACACACAGGTTGAAATTCACAGGATTTTTTTTCTTGTTTGTAATGTAAATCAGTAAGTTCCATTTCATTTATTAAGAAAGCATCATGTTTTAGATAAGAAAGAGGAATAAGTATTCTCTTGATTAATTCTTTCTAGTTTCTTAAGATCCATCAAGGCAGCACTGGACAGTAGCCAAACTTTGGCCCCACAAATGACTTCCAGCTGCCTTACTCTTGAGTTGGTCCCAAGTTATCTAGGTGATCATCATTTGGTGTGTTTGCAAGTGGTAGTGGTGAGCATGTTAGCTGAGTCTTATCTTTCCCAGTTATTCATTTCTTCAGCTAAAGGGGATGTCTCCTACAGTTCCAAGAAACATTAAAAACAAAATAAAGCCCTGAGGAATAGTAAAAGATGAGATCATGTTCTTTCTTTTTTTTTTTGTCACTGCTGGTGTATGTTTGTATATATGTGAAAATGGAGAAAGAGAATAAAGGTGAAAAAATGATATCAATAGTTATAGATAGTCAAACATAAAATGCTGTGCTGAGAATTCTAAGATGGTGATGAGTTGCAGGATGGTCCATCCAGGAAGTATAACCAGGTCTTTCCTTCAAATGAAGAGGAAAATGGAACCATTAAGTTGTAATGAATAATAGTAAAGTATGAAATACATATATATATATATATTCCTATTCTCATACTTAAAAGAAGATGGGTGGGTGGTGGAAGGGGGAGGTTGGTTTATTTGTATATAAATTTATGAATAAACAAATACCATTTGAATAATGACTCTAAATTTTCTTGCTAATTAATATGGCTATGATAAATCACTACAGTATACTTTAAAAATGCTTCTCCCCATTACAGTAGCAGCCAAAACAACTACATGAAGATAAACGCATGCAAAAAGAAAGACAAAAAGTAATCACACCGTAGAGTTATGTAAGTTTCTATTTTAGAATCATCTGTTTCTAATTTGCTAAATTTACTGCTTTGGAGCTGATGCCAAAGTGTTACATTTGATTTATGGAAATACTTTAGAACATTTTTCCATCATGCTATTGTACAATATATTTATTGCTCTTTTGTTATTGTTAGAAAGATTATGGATCTTTTTTTTAAATGCTAGGAACTTGATGATATTTTATAAAACGCTATAAGATGTAATAAGAATCCTAGTAAACAATGACATTCTCTTAGCAGCATTCCACTTGGTTTACTGATTTTTATTTTAATTGAACAAAGAGATCCATCTGGAAAATGAATATCTGAAAGCCTCTACTTTGTGCCAAACCACTTCTTTTCGGTGCAGACTGTATTTTTTGGGGAAATATTTAAATAGCAGCCATACCGTGATACACCACTAACAAAAAAAAAATAAAAGGAATACCATAAACCCAGACATCACCCAAAAGAGGAAGCTTACAAAATATTCCAGTAAAACTGAAGCTAAAAATATCAACTATTAGTAACTTTTGGACCAATGTGACTACAAATTCCAAAATGGGTGTGAGATGAGAGCAAGGACAAAAGGGAGGATGACAGAAGCCACCTTAGGGATGTGTGTGTGTGTGTGTGTGTGTGTGTGTGTGTGTAGCAATTGTTCTCCCCTTTGACCAACCCCCAAATCTCCATTCCTTCCTCCAATCCCCTAAAGTCTCCAGTTCCATTTTGAAGCAAACAGGGTTGCATTATGGTCTCCAGGTGACTGACAAGTTCTGCATGGGCTTTCAAGATCTGTCCTGTATTTTCCCGGAACTGGCACCAGCAACTACCTCCAAGCATTTTACACACAGCCAAGTCCTTGTGCCAGCATCTTCACAGAAGCAGCCCGAGTGTGTTGTGGTTTAGCCAGACAAACCCACCTTGACTTTTCAAAGAGGTTTATGTCTGTTATGAATGGTGTGTTACTTTTGGTTTTATCCCATACAGTTTTTACTTGATTTACCAGAAATGAAAGGTTTTTAGTTTCACACTCACACAAAGTAAGATGGATGTCAAGGAAATTCCCTCCCCCATGTAATGTTTTATGCCAGTAAAATGGATAAATCTTATGTTCTTTTATTATAATTTATATTAATCTTATAGATAATAAAAAATTACAAATGCAGCACCCACAATTATCATTTATTTTTTGACCTGATGAAAAGGATACATGATTTGTCTTCTATAAATGTTAGAATCTAACAAAGGAATAATAAAAGCAGTTGACACATGCAAAACTTTAAAGTGTAAACAGAGTACTTGTATACATTAAGTCCTTTGACTGATGATTGATTAATGAAAGGCCATAGGCATACAGGCAGATGGATGGTTAAAGGTACAATAAGGAGAACAACTTAAAATGTCTCCCTATGCTTGCATCATCTAATCTAAGCTCCAACTCTGACTTTCAAGGCCTTTCATAATCTGACCTCTAAATCTGAAATATGGCTAATTAAATTTTATAACCTAACCTTAACTCTAATCACAATTTTCACAATTTTCCAATGTGAACCATTTGCTATAGCATGGCCAATTTAGTTCCTGTCCACACCCCCGAATCCTACATGCTATATCTATTCCTGCTTTCCTATTTCTATTCATTCTGATGCTCCTTGAGAAAAATGTTTAAGAAAGCTGCAACTTTTTTGTAGAGATAAATCTGTACAATTTGGGTTATACATAGTGCATGTAACTCTGTATCATACACACGAATTATGATGCCCTTCCTTTGGGCTGGAGCACCAAAATACCAATAATATTCCTGATTGCCTTAGAGGAAACCTAGAATTGCAAAATGAATGAATTTTGCCTAGATTATCTGGCTAGGTCAATGTCACTTAGGGTACTATTGGAAGAAAGACACTGTTCTCTTTTGGGCTCATTTTAGGACCTAAGGACCATCATGGTGAACCTATTTAGTTATGGCATACATGAGCCAAACAGGATATTTTAGGAAATTTGGTAGCTATTCAGTCTGTGCTGGTTAGAATCCTTTTAGATGTATTGAATGAATTATTTTTAATAGTTATCTAATTGAGTCTTACTTTGGTAAATAAAATGCTTTAGGAAAGTTAGATTTATGGTCTGACTTTTCCTATAGAAAAAGGCTAAAACCATATGCTGAAATAAGCTCCAAATAGAAACCTCACCAATACATAAAAGGTCATATAAACAAATTAGAGTAGAAAGGGAGATTTATATTTAGGATCTATGGTTAGGAGGTGAGTTTATAACTAAAATTGTAATAAAGAGGGCTTTACAAGATAAAATAGAAAATTATAATTACATGAAATTAAACATTTTTATATAAACAAATCTAACCTAATATAATTAAAGTTAGAAAGGAAATGGGTAACAGAAAAAATATTTTTACAGCAAGTTTCTCTGATAATGGTCTCATATTTAAGATATCTAAGTAACTGATTCATATTTATAAGACTAAGAACTATTCCACAATCAATAAATAGCAAAAAGGTATAGTTTCCAAAGGAAGAAGTATAAACTATCAATAGCCATATGAAAAAATGCTCCAAGTAAGTAATAATTGGAAAAACTACAAATTAAAAGGACTTTGATGTTCTACTTCAGACCCATCAGATTAGCAAAAATGAGATGACAAACGAAAAATACTGACAAATGTTGGGGATGGGGTTGATGGAAAATAGGTGTTTGTTGGTATAGTCATTGTGGGAAGCAATTTGTCACCTAAAATTATTATATTGTCCACATGAATGATGTTGATGATAATGACAACAATGATGATAACTAGGTGCTTTAAGATTTGTATCTTCTCAACACTGCAGAAATCTAAGAGCTATTATTATCTCCATGTTATAGTTGAGGAAACTGAGACTGAGTGATTAAAATTGGAAACTAAGATTAGGAGGGCTCTTTTAGTTAAAAGACAAATACCAGAGCTGGTATCTGACTCAATTCCTGTAATTGCCAACATACTGCTCTTTTCACTACAATTTAAATCATTTATGTTTCACAGTAACCCAACAAAGAAGATACATTATGGCATTATGAACCTCATTTTTATAAATGAAGAATAGACCCAGAGGACTTCAATGACTTGTCCAGGATCACAGATAAGGCAGTATTTACATTCATATCTCTCCTGATTTCAAGTCTGATGCTCTTTTCATATTGCCTCTTAGGTGATAAGCCTTATGAAAGCAGGGATTTTCAGTAGCTTCATTCCTCTATCCAAAACCTGTTACAGTTCTCTATAGGCTATAGACATTTAAAAATGTTGTTGGTTCAAACTCTTGTTTTCTTGTGTCATCAGTACCTAAGACAGTGCAGATGCTCTGGTAGGAACTTAGGGAATGTTAGCTTATGTCAATTAATTGCTGCTGAGTCATTTCAGTCCTAGTCAATACTTTGTGACCCTATTTGGGGTTTTCTTGGTGAAGATACTGCAATAATTTGTCATTTCCTTCTCCAGTTCATTTTACAGATAAGTAAAACAGGCACACAGGGTTAAGTGACTTTCCTAGAGTCATATAGCTTGCCTGAGACTAGATTTGAATTCAGGAAAATGAATCTTCCTTACTTACTCCAGGCTCAGTGCTTTAACCAGTGTACCATATAGCTGCCTA
>JAJPUD010016015.1:17151-35416 GCA_023553655.1 Myrmecobius fasciatus | reverse complement strand
TTACATAAAATGCTTATCATTTTAAGGAATACTTCCTTTATTACAATACTTTGTAATGTTTTTTTTTTAGCAGGAATGGGTGCTATATTTTGTCAGATGCTTTTTCAACATCTATTGAGATAATCATATGATTTTTGTTGGTTTTGAATTAATATGGTCAATTATATCGACAGTTTTATATGATTGAACCAACCAGATATTCCTGACATAAATCCCATTTAGTTGTGTATAATCTTTGTGATATATTGCTTGTCTTGCTAGGATTTTGGTCAAAATTTTTGCATAAATATTCATTAGTGAAATTGTTCTATAATTTGCTTTCTCTGTTTTTGTTCTTCCTATTTTAGGTATCAGCATTATAACTGTGTCACAAAGGGGGTTTGGAAGGATTTTTTCTTCATCTATGCTTCTCTTGGGTCTTGATATTGAAGATAAAAATTTTGATTTAATTCTTTTCTTCTTATGAAACCTTGAAATTCTTCTATTCCATTGAATTACCAATTCTCCACTTTTCATATTATGCTTAATTTAGCCAGATAGGTGATCCTTAGTTGTAGTCCTAGCTCTTTTTTCTTCCAAATTATCATGTTTCATGACTTTGCCTGTCACCATAATAGCTTTCTGTGGTCAGATTCCTTTTTGGCTATTTTTTGCTCAACTTTTTTTTTGCTTTACTTTCCTCCCTTCTTTTCACTTTGAGTTATGCTCCCATAATGGAAGGAGAATTACCTTGATCTACTTATGCCAGGGGCTTCAGGCACTGTTTACTGTAACTGTATTTATGTTGCCTTGAGGCTCACCTCACTTCAGACCTTAGTGTATGGTGCTGTAATGGAGGGTTGGGCAGTTATATGATACTGAGATTGGTTTGTGTGTGTGTATGTGTGTGTGTGTGTGTGTGTGTCTCTGTGTGTGTTTCCCTTAGACTACACTGAAACATGTGGTGTTTTCACAGCTGGAGTGCTAATGGCTATCTCTTTTCTTAGGCATCCACAGTGTTCATGTTTACTTATTTGACCAGGACTACAATAAAGCATGTGATAACTTTCAGAACTGGAGTCTGCCTGTTCCCCTGGCTATGCTGAGGTACATGATATTGCTCCATGCTTTATTACAGTAGGTTATGGATCCCCTGTTGGTTTGCTGAAGTGGGGTGTGATGTTGTCTGGCTGGGATGCTATCTGTCCTGGACTGAGCTTCCCTTTTGTCCAAGTGAGACAGATGATTCCTGATGATCTTCCAAGTTTCTTGGGCTTAAATATTGTTTCACACTTTTTTTTATGCTGGTTCTGCTGGTCCAGGATTTGTTATGGTTCAATATTTTATAGTTGTGGAGCTGAGCATAGGAGAATTATAGTGATTCACTCAGCTGTCTTGACTCCCAAAACAGAAATCCTCTCTCCAGATTCTTATGTCAAACTTTCTGTTCAGTTCTGGTCTTTTTCTTGAGAACATCTGGAAATTCCTTAGTTAATTAAATATCCATTTTTTTTCCTTGTAGCATTACACTCAGTTTTGCTGGGTAGATTATTTTTTGTTTACAAATCCAACTCCTTTTTTCTTTGGAATATTATATTTTATGTCATTTAATCTTTTATTATAGCTTCTAGGTCTTCTGTTATTCTGACTGTATCTCCACTATATTGAAATTGTTTCACTCTATTTGCTTTGAAATATTTTCTTATCAACTTAAGTCCTTTGAAACAGCTATTATGTAAGTTTTTATTTTGGAATCTCTTTCAGGTGATTATTGTTTTTTTTAAAATTTGTTTCACCTTCTAGTTCTAAAATTTCATGGCAATTTTCTTTAATAATTCCTTGAAGTATGATATCTAGGTTCTTTTATTATTATTATCATTACTTTCAGGTAGTATGAGAATTCTTATATTATGTCTTCTTGATTTGTTTTCTGTCAAATGTTTTTTAATATTTCATATATTCTTCTTTTATTTAAATTCTTTTGATTTTCTTTAATTATCTCTTGATATTTTATGAATTAATTATCTTTACCTTTGCCAATTCTAATTTTTAAGGATTGAGTTTTAGTAAATTTTTAGATCTTTTTCCTAATTGCTTCACTTAATTTTCATAATTTTCTTGCTTATTTTTTCATTATTTTTATTTCTGTTCCCATTTTCCCTCAACCTCTCTTATTTGATTTTAAAGTCCTTTTAAAACTCTTCCCAGAGCTCTTTTTGGGTTTGTGATTACTTATACTTTTCTTTGAAGTTATATGCATACATACATACATATATATGTGTATATGCAAATGTACTTCATTATCTTCTGAGTTTGAAGCTATCTTTGGATATATTTTTCCTCATATTTTTAATGGCCTGTTTTTTGACTTAATTTTATATTAGGATTGGGTTTTATTCCTGTGGGGAAGAGAATAATGTCTCAGGCTTCAGGATTTTGTGTGTGTGTGTGTGTGTGTGTGTGTTGTGTGTTTTCTCTTAGTTCTATCTGGTGGCCTTTAACCTCTTGATTCTTCCACAGTTCTACCATCCAAAGCCAAGTTTGGTAACTGCTACTATGGCTCCTGCCTTGGTCTATTAGTGACCTCAGGTACTCCTCTTTGCCCCTGAATTATGACCCAGGCCCCCAGAACTACTGCCACTGCAAACAATCTTGCTCTTTGAGGATTCTCAGATAGCTACATGTGAGATGACACAGTTCTCTGTTGTAGAACTGATCCCAGGGACTTCACTCTCCTGAAAGTGACCACAACCAGCAGTACTTTCCTCTACTCTGGGACCACAACCATCACTGTGCTTACTCCTAATTGCCCAATGCCAGCAAGCTGGAGTCCCATTTCCAGAACTACAATCTCCCCCAATCATCCACCCAACCTCCACACTATCCAAGTCCTGGTAGCTGAAGCTTTCAATTTATATACCTACCCTCAGACCTTGCAGCTTTTTTGACTCTGGTGTTTTCCCAAAGGTACTCATGGAGTCAAGCCACCAGTCCAAAAGGTGAGATATTTTCTAATGACCTTCCTAACACTCTTAGGTTGGATGATTGCTTTGTCCAAGTTTTTAATTGTTTCTGCTGCTCTAAAATTTACTTTGAGGCATTATTTTATTTGTGGAAGAATTTGGGAGATTCAGGTACTTTCCTACTTTTTTCTACCATCTTCTCACAATTCCCTTGAACTCTGATATATCTTAAGACAGCAGAAATGACTTAAAGTCATGTAGAACATGGGAATTTTGATCACTGTCATAATCTTTTTCTTCTTTCTGTACCAAAGACTTCAGACAGTTGAGTAACATGGCATAGTATATAAAGTTTCTTCAGTAATTCACATAAAACAAGGAAACACATAAAAATACAGGATCTCCTAAAAGACTTAATGAAGCTTTAAACTTTTAATGATATTAATAGATGCTTAATCTATTAAATATGAAAATCATACTAAAACTTTTGGAACACGTATAGCAAAACCTAATTACACACAGTCCTTGCATTTTCCTTTTCCTGTTACAAAGAAGACACACTCAGATTTCTTTTTTTGTTTTCCCTTAATGGGGATGGCCAGGTCAAAGTGGGGATCTGGCCCCATAACAGATTAAAAGAAACATATTTTTATGGATATCATAACTAGAATTTCACTAGTACAACTTCTTCATTTACATTTAAATTTTATAAGTCAGTTATGACAAAAAAAATTCCTCAGCAGAACCACACTTTTTTAGCTTATTTTTTAATTAGATTATTGCAATAACCTTCCAAATAAGTATCCTACAATAACCTACTAGTTAATCTTCATCCGAACTTCTCCTATTTAAAGCCATTCTTCAAATCACTGAAAAAATAATATTATTGTTAATATAAATATATATTTTAATATATATTATATGTAACATGTAAAATATATCTAATATGTATAATTTATATAATAATGTATATAATTTATTAATGTATATAACATATAATCATTATATTATATTATTTATTATTAATTACATGTATATAATATGTAATAGCTATGATTAATAATACAATAAATTAAACATTATATTATTAGTAATTAATTATTAACTATGATAAAATATATAAATTAAAATATTAATAAACAATTCTATTATACCTTTTATGTCTTAAAACCTTCAGCAGTTTCCTATTACCTGCAAAATAAAACATAAACTTATGATTTTGGAATTTTACATTCTCTGCAAAATGTTTCCAATCTGGCTTTCTAGTGACATCTTACACTAACCCTTCATATATTCTAAGTTCTGTCTATCTGTCTATTTGTCTGTTTTTGTCTCTCTGTTTCTATTTCCGTCCCCCCTCACCATATATGCATATACATATATACACATATATGTTTGGCACATGTATGTATGTGTGTATACTGGACTTGGAGCTAGGAACACCTAAGTTCACACACTTACAAGTGGGTGATCCTTGGCAAGTCATCTCTGTTTTCTTCAGTTTCCTCAACTGTAAAATAAGGACAATAAAACCTAATTCATAAATTTCTTGTGGGAATCAATTCAGATAATATTTATAAAGGTTTTAACACATAGTAGACATCTATTAAATGCTTGTTTCCTTCCCTCCCATTTCAGTGGAATTAAAACTTGTGTGTTGTGGGTCCTTAAAAAGTGTAATAATAACTCAGTATTAATCTATTAATTATTATATCTTAAAAGAAAACCATTTTTATTTTGTGTATATACATGGGGGATATAGATTGTTGGCAAGAAAGGAATTTTTGCAGATGCATGAGATAATGAAAAGAGGAAAAAAACTTTTAACAACACCACAAAACTGTGTACTTATATTTGAACTAAAACATAAATTATTTTTCACAGTTTGGCTTGAAATCCATAGCTTAATATTTCTTGGCTGACTGTAAAGAAAAATTTAAGCATAAGGTCAGGAAAGATAGCTTCACTGTGTCAACTGTATCCGACAAGAATAATCTCCCTAAAGAAATTAGAAACCTAACTCCTGGAGTCACTTTAAACTGGACTGGATTAAAAAGGCATTGGAAAATAGGCAGCAGGGAGCTATGTTACATTGGCAAGAAGAGCCTAATTGGTCTTTTTGAGCTCTGCTGTCTATGAGGCACTGTAACATTTATATTCATTTGTGTGTAATGTAGTTCAATGAACTGTCAACTGTCTGTCCATTTTGTTGCGTCTTGTATGACAGCACGTGACCTAGTCCCTGGTATATTACTGTGTCATATAACATCTCACTGAATATGATTTGTTGGTGCATTAAAGGGAGTTAACTGTACAGCTGCAAAGCCCCTCTTAGCAGAGCACTTTTTGCTCATTTTGGGGGAAAGTGCAGAATTTCTTTCACCAGGCAATTCGCAAGTCCCTTGCTCCTGTGTGTCAGCTGCCCTTGGCTTCAAGATAATCATAAAACATTTACTGCAAAGCCATGAAGAATCCATATGTCCATTTGATGTGTCAGGCCACCAAGAAGCCAGAGCGTGTGGGGTAGCATAAGGATATCTGAAGGTGACACATACTGTCATTTGATGAACAGAGATGCAGAAGGGGATTCTGGCAGATACTACCTTGGCCTTGACAACTTGTGATGGTGACCAGGTGGGGTGTGTTATCTTAATAGTCTGGAGCTCTTGTGAATTATTTGCTGATAGATGTAAACAGCTGTTATTCTTGGTAATGGAAAGCAATTAGAAACATCTGTACTCTTGGCCATGAGTAATGCTTCCTATTCTCACTGCTCCCAAGTGCCAATTGGAAATAACTACATCATCGGGATGGGGTTGGCAATTCTACACTACATTATGGGCTGATGATTAGTACTGAGCTGTGAAGAACAAGAGGTGAAATACAGGGGAAAGAAGCTATACCTGTGATTTACAAAACCAGAGGAAAAACTTACTGATTTCAGTGTGACAGAAGGCAGGCTGGTAGAACAGGGGACCAAAAGTATTTGTAGCAGCTGCACGGACATTCCAGCTTAAAGAGTGACCAGTGCGACCAGTCACATTTAATTTCTCATCTTCAGATGAATATAATTGTTCTGGGTAAGTCTACTTATTGGTTCCTAGCAAACACCCAGACCCATCAGCAAATCTTAATACAGAACAATTTGAATTAAAATGAATTGCTCATTGTGAAAAGGATTATAGTCTACTAATTGCTCTTACTTCACTAGTATTCTTTCAGAAGGCTTTTAAAAAAAATATTTTTTTTTAGAAGTTACATAATAAAAGTTGAAGCACAACCAAGTTGAAAAACAGGGTCTGCAAACATGTTCTGAGTTACTGGGCAAGTCAAGTTAAAAATCCTGTTTCTGAATGTAATCAGTTTAAGGAAAAGGTTTTTAACCTTAGTTTCCCAAGGGATCTGAAGATAGATTCAGGGGTCCATGAACTTGATAGGAAAAATTACATTTTTATTTCCACTTACCTCTAACAGAAATTTACCATTATTTTAAATATTAATTTTATTTTAACTTATAGAATAAAACAAACATTTCTATAACAAAGCATAATAAAAAGATGAATAGAATCAGCATTTCTATGACAAAGTATAACATGTGAATAATTTTGAACAACTTGCTATTCCTTTTAAATATATAATAAAGTTATCATGTAAATTTTTCCTCCTCTTCCCACCCTAGAGATGACTACCATTAGACAGAAATAAATGTGTGTGTGTGTGTGTGTACAAACACACATGCGATGTATGCAAAATTATTCTATACATATTTCTATTCATCATTTCATTCTCTGGATCACATTTCTTTCAATTATGTGTGTAGGAAACAAATCATGACATTGTATGTCTGACTTAATCACCAATAGAAATCATAAGTATTTTCATAGCACATTTCAAATATCTTAAAATGTTAATGGTGCATAACACTACTTTGAAATCAGTAGAGTTATTATACCCACTGCTAGATTGCATGGTATCACAATCTTTCCATCTACAGACAGACTAAATTTCAATACAATCGGTTTCTTTTGTAGTCTTATATGCTTTTGTAGTTTATGTATTTTATTTTATTCATTTTAAAACCTTATTCTGATATGTGGTGCATAAAGCTTCACCAAACTACCAAAGGAATTTATGATACAAAAAAAGATTAACAATGTCTTATGATTTGACTTAAAGGAATATATTCTTAAGGCAATTTTAAAGGAAGGAAATTATTTTCCCTGCAATTGGGAAAATATTATTTGACTGATGAATTTCATTAAGGAAAGAAAGAATTAAAAAAAAATTCTGGAGTTAGCTAAGCATGTATCTTTAGGAGTCAGAATCAAGGATTTTGTTTTTGGTTAAGGACTCGATTTTCTTATTTATGCTCATGTGCTGTTTTGGTAGGCCCAGGATATTTGAGTGTAAAAAGAGATGTTTGCTAATTCAGGCAGAAATTTCATTCCCTTCTATTACCTTGTGAAGATCCCTATGCTACACTTGGTACAATAGACCACGAAGAGCCAGAGGGTTTGAAACAACATTCTATTTACTAAAACTATTCTAATCCCCTCCAAAACAAACACTTCTCAATGCTGTTTTAAAAATAATCCAGGGGATAAGAACAGCTAAAGATCACTGACAAGGGGTTAAAAAAGGAGGTTAAAAAAGCAGTTAATAAGGAGGTTTCCTGAAGTCTGGCTAAATTCTCAAAGAAAAATTTTTTATACTCCTATTGTCCATACTTTAGATTTGTCATACTTTAAATTTGGGGCAATGTTAAACTCAACTGCCCCAAATTTAAAGTATGAAATTTTTACTTGCAATAAAGCAGGCTAGTATCATGGGATTAAGAAATATCACTACTTTTTAAGTAGTATCCATGGAAGCAAATGAAGACTAACCTCTCCAAGCAAGACAAGCTCGAGTTCTGGCCCCCTGATGAGCTGCCATGACTCTGTGGTTTGGATCAAAATTTGACTAACCCTACTCTTCCTATATTAAGGGACACCATGAGGGCTGAAGCCATGGAAGATGAGATCATACAGTGGGAGGGATGAGGATGGACAGTCAGAGGATCGGTCTGCCAGTCCCTGCAATCCAGAGGAATATACCTGGAAAGCTGAGATTGAGAACACCAGCCATGATCCTCTCAGAGCCAAATTGTAAGACAGGGTCTTGGTGATTGAACAAGAAACAAAGAGAAGATGCTGGGTTTGCTAAAAAACCTTCTTTCTCTTTTCTCAAAAAATTGTGTATCTGCTCCCTAAATTTATATATGTATATATATATATATATATGTGTGTGTGTGTGTGTGTGTGTGTGTGTGTGTGTGTATTTTTTTAAACTCTTTATTTTACTTTCATCCTGATTTTGCCTGGAAAGCTAGTTTAAAAAAAATGTGGTCAGTGATTGCATTACTAATTTATGTAATTCATTATTCAAAAGCTGAGAAAGACAGACAAAAAAGAAGATGGGGGAGAGAGAGAGAGAAAGAAAGGAGTGGAGAGGGAGGGGGAGGGAAAGAGGGAGGAAAGGAGAGAAAGGGAGGAAGAGAAGGAGGGAGGGAGGGAGGGAAGAAGAGAGAGAGAGAGAGACAGAGACAGACAGAGAGAGACAGAGACAGAGACTGACACTACTTGATAGAATAGTTAGATGCAATGGATAGAGTGCTGGGTCAGGAGTCAGCCAGTCCTGAGTTCAAATCCAGCCTCACACTTATAAATTGTGTAACTCTGGACAAATCAGTTAATCTCTGTTTATCTTAGTTTCCTCAACTGTAGAATGAGAATAATAATAGCATCCACTCACTAGGGTTATATCTAATGATATAATGATGGTAAATTGCTCAGCACAGTGTCAGATGCATAGGAAGTACTATATAAATAACACTATTATTATTTTTATATAAAACTCTACATTAGCTGCTTGTACTTATATGTTCTTTGTGTGCTATATATCTAGTATAGACAGGTTAAAGGACATGCACAGTTTTATAACATTTTGGGCATAATTTCAATTTATTCTCCAGAATGGTTGGCTGGATTCATAGCTCTAATAACAGTACTTGAAAATGCTTACTTTGTAACATCCTCTGGCATATTTCATTTTCCCTTTTTTTGTCAACTTGGTCAATCTGACTTATGAGATGATGCCTTGAAGAAAGAAGGTAAGGTAGAAGAGCATTCCATTTAAGTATAACGGATAGTCAGTAAAGAGCCAGAAGACCAGGAGATGGAATATTGTATTAAAGGAAGAGCAGATAGGATGGCGATATTGGTTCATATAGTGGAATCAAGTGAAAGAAGATTGGAAAGATAGGAAAGGAGCACATTATGAAAAACTTTAAATGCTAAACAGACAATAAGAATAGAGCAACAAAAATGCACATCAATGAGAAAACAGTGCATTAGCAATATGGATCAATGGATAGGTAACAAAAATAATTTTAATAGATCTTTATGAGAACAATGTATCCATAGGAATGCTAGGTGGGTCTGTGGATAGAATGTGGGAACCATTGAGTTTGAATTCCACCCTTGACATTTACTAATTAAATTACCCTTTAATTCTTTAAGTCTTGATAAATACTTAACAAATGTTATCTCACTTGATCCTCACAAAACCCCCAGGAAAGTGATGGCTTATTAAGCCCATTTTACAGATGAGGAATGTCAAATAGAGGTGAAGTGACTTAGCCAGGGGAAGTGAAAGAATCAGTTCTTTCTGACTCTAGGTCCAGTAATGTATCATCTTTACCCACAATATTTCTTCATAATGTGCAATGCCTTTTTTTTTTTCTGTTTCCTCATATTTTCTGTCTCAATTCTTGGTTTGGGACTATGTCTTACTGGAGTAAGTTTGACCCTGTCCCAGATTCTTGGATGGAATGATTAGCCTCTACTTAATCCTGAAATAGATTTCCTAATCTCCTGTTGCTGGCTTCCTCATCTTCTGATCTGTTTATGGCAAGAGTTCTGGCAGATTTCAAGTTCCTTTTGATGATTTGGAATCATAATAATGCAGACTTCAGGTCTCTCTGTAGCTTCTTTGGTCCTAGTGCTATATATTTCCAGATCTCTCAGAATCCTAGTTAGAAACCTGCTCACTCTTGACCCTACAACTGTAGTCAGAGCTGTCAGATCACTGCCAATTTTTAATCTTTATGAAGTTTGTCTGCTGGGGATGTTCTATTTCTTATGTCCAGCCATAGATCTTTGCAGGCTTCAGAAGCCCCTAGAACATCCTTGGTACAACTACTGTCAAGCTTATGCCTTATTTCCCTTGTATTCTCTGACTTCCTGGCAGCTTATTTCCTTTCTCAGTATCCAAATATTTTTTTACTTAAAAAAAGTTCTGGGCAGAATGGAACTACTTTCTCTTGTTTCTCTTTGGACTTTTAAAAAAATCTCCTTAGTCTATTTCAGGCTTATTTTTGTGTATCCTAAATATAGATGATCTTTGTTACTCACTACAAGTCTTAGTCCTTTCATAGATTATAAAGAAGTTCCCTCAAACATCTCTTATAGAAATGGAATACTGAGAATGGATTTAAAATCCATTAATCAGCACACCAGTGCATTCCGTATTTTCAATCTTCACCAACACTTCTATACAGGATTCTATTGGGATGGGGCAATAATCAACAGAAAATAAAGTCTGTCGATTTTCAGAGCTTGGGAGGACACCTAACTAGGCTTTCTCTTTTTCTTTGCTAACTGATGAGGAAATAGTTTTGGTGAGACAAATTTAGCCTTCATTTTTCTATTATATCCCAAATGTAAACCATGACTTCAGCATAAATCATAGATTCATATCTGTCCAAATTTGCTATAGTTCTAATTTTTCAAATAACACAATTATTTTGATGTTTCAGATTGACTTCTAAGACAAAAGACATAATTTTCCTTTACATATGAGTGAAATAGTGTCACTTTAAAGTAGTGTCCTTTTAAATTTTTTAACCAAGTCTGCTCTACTCAGAATTCTAAGAAAAAATTACTTTGAGTTCTGAAAAAATTTGTTGCTAAAATCAAATGCAGCAACATAATGAATATCAAATAAGATTTATCTGATTCTAAACAGATGAATGTGGATTACTAATCATAAGATTGCTTGCAGAGGGGACAAAGAGTTTGAACACTGAATATATGAACTTTATATGTGTATTTTTTCTCATTTTTTAATGAATTATGTTAAAGATCTAAAAATATCATTTTGAGTGGCTTGCTATATAAATTGAAACACATTAGTGGGGGTGGAAGAGCTAAAATGATGAATAGGGGTCGTATTTTCCTTCAAAACAGTGAATCTCTAGGATCTTGAGAAAATTAGAGTGTGATCACATGGTAATATTCTCTCCCTCTGGGAAACTAAACCTGCTAGTGTGAGGACAAGCTGGATTGAGTAAATTGGATGAAAACTACAAGGTATATATGATTACACACACATGCATGTATATATACACATGTGTGTACACACACATATATGTATATGTACACACATGCACATACATATTCTATGTGAGAAGTATGAAGTATTGCAGTAGATAGATATGGATATGAGTACACACACATATGTATATATGGCTATGTCTAAACACACATATATGGAAATGGATACACACACAAATATGTATGCATATACATATACACATAAATATGTTACCTGATACATATAAGCTGCTACAGTAGATATAAATACTACATGTACTTATCAAATATATTTTGTTTCACAAAACTTCTTAAGTTTTGGTTTTCATACCATTAAAATTTTTATTAAATTTAATTCAATAAACTAATGATACTAGATTAGATAAACTAAATCAGTGCTAAATCAAACATTCAGGAGCTCTTGACAAATCAAAGTAGTGAAGTAATTAAGAAATTTAGTGTGAACCAACATTTAAAGAATTATAAAGGTATATATAACAAAGAGTAACTGGATTACCCACAAAACAACCAGTGTATGAGCAAGCACATAGTATTCAGTAAATCATAGCCATATGCAAATAAGCAGTCACTTATCAATTATACATGACAATGCTGTAATAATCACTGTTATTCATAAACAAATACAAATTTACAAACAAAACAAATTCATTGTGTAGTCCTAAAATCCAGTGAGTCAGTCATGAGAAAGGGAATTCTAATCAGGAGATAAAGAACAAAAAATTGAAATAAAAAAATTATACCCAAAATCTAAACTGAAAAAAAAATCAATTTTAATGAAGTATACAGGTACTAGTTCAAAGTCAGAACAAATAAAATAGAAAGTATCCCCAAAGTAGCCAAACAAAAACTAAAATTCTACTAAAAATTCAGAATCATTTAAAAAAATTTCCTAGTTGAATCTTTCAATTATAATTTCAGTGTGTTTCTAAGACATATCTAAGACAAAAGAAATAAAACAAAAGTGAAGGAAGGGAAATAAAGGGAAGGATGAAGGAGAGAGAGAAAGAGAGAGAGGGAGAGAGAGAAGGAAAGAATTAAGAAAAGACACGTGCAAAATGTTCGTCACCTTTATTTTTGATAACAAAAAGTTGGGAACATTTGTTGTTTAGTCACCTCTGCCTCTTTGTGACCCTATTTATGGTTTTCTTGGCAAAGATACTGGAGTAGTTTTGTTATTTTTTTTTCCCTCCAGCTCATTTGACAGTTGAGGAAACTGAGACATATAGAATTAAATGAGTTGCCCAGGATCACACAACTAGTAAGAGTCTGAGACAGGATGTGAAATTAAGGTGGAGTCCCCCATAAAAAAGAAAACTATTATTGTTGAATACTATTGCACCATAAAGGACACATATGAACAATTCAAAGAAAAACTATTAGGATGTGGCAGAAAATGAAGAAAGCAGTGCATAAACAACAATCTACTTGAAATGTATGGTAGTATAACTAAATCCATCATGGGGAAGCATGAAACGTGTCATGGTCAATGCCAATATTTAGCTGAAGATTTTACTTCAGTCCTTCCTATTAAAGCAGTGTGAATAATGAATCTTTGTATTTTAAGTTTGTTCTTGTGAGGGAATTATTTAGAAAGCTGGCCTCAAGGCCAGAAAACCTAAATTTGAGTCCAACCTCTGATACATATTGACTGAAATGATGGATAACTAACTTAGCCTCTCATATAATATATAAGCCAAGACTATAGAAAGGTAAAGAGAATTTCCTCATTCTGAACTTTCTCTATATCAATGAAATCAGTGGGCCACAAGACGAATCTCATCCTTTAGCTATACAAGAAATTGTTAAGTTTTTTCTTATTTTTTTTCATTTTTCAAATATATTTTTTATTTATTCTTCCTATCAACTTTTAAAGTAAATACATACCATATGTAGAATTATTGAAATTTATTTTTTAATAAATCTGTCATAATATTTATTATATTATAAGCTTTAATTTTTTTCTTTCTCTGCTTCAACAGTAGTAAATTAAAAAAAAAACTCTACTCTTCCCACCTTCCACTATTTACCATTACTATATTTTAATGAACTTCATTTATAACCATTCAATTATAAGAAATACTAATTTCTTTCTTCTTTCTCTTTTATCGAGGGTATTTTTTAACCTTTCAAGTTTATATCTTTTGTTCTTCCATTTTCTCCTGTACTTTTATGAGGTATTTTAAAAAATTATTTATTCAAGATCTTTTGTCCCTTAAATAATTATTAGAGGTGTGAATTCTTAGACAAAGGAGAACTCTTAAGTGATAGTGTTTTTTTCCTCCTATTTCAAATTCTAACTATCGATTCTTCATTTAGTCTTTTAAAGCTATTTGAACTAGCTTAACTTTTTCAAGTTTTTGTTTTTCCTATTGCTCACTAAGTTTGTGTTTCAAAATTTTTCCTGGACATATATTTCTTGGAATGATACATCCATTCTCCAGGGTTAAAGCTCAGCTTTGCAAGACAGGTCAATTTGTAATATATGCCATTTTCCTTGAGGCTGCTAGGTGGCATGGTGGATAGAATACTGGACTTAGAATCAGGAAGACTCATCTTCATGAGTTCAAATCTGGCCTCAAACAGTTAATAGCTGTGACCCTGGTCAAGTCACTTAATTCTGTTTGCCTATATTCCTCATTTATAAAATATGCTAGAGAAAGAAAGGACAAATTACTCCAAATTTCTCTGCAAGAAAATCCTCAAAATAGGGTCACAGAGTTGGACACAACTGAAATGACTAAACAACAACAATATTTTCCTTTGCTTCTTGGTGCAGTACACTCCATTTTCTTTCTTTTTTCTTTTTTATTGGTTGTGAGTATAATTTTTACTGAAATTCTTTAGTTGATGTTTTGTATCTTTTTTAAAGTTTGCAATATTTTTCTTTGATTTAGGAATTCAAGCTTAATAAGTTTAGTATGATCATCTTTGGGTGAATTAAATCTGGAGAATTCCTATAGAGGCATCATGTGGGTCAAAGTGGTATCTGAATTGAACCTTCAAGAAGGAAAATGATTCTGAGGTATTGAGCTGAAGAGAGTGCATGTGGGGAAGGGGAAACAGCCTGTGAAAATGCACAGAGACCGAAGAATGAACATTAGAAAACAGCTAACTCTGGTTTGACTGGAAGATAGTTTGTGACAGGGAGATTGCATATGTATATATCACTTTGTGGGAAAACTTAAATTTAAGGATGAAGAGTTTACATTTTATTTACTAGCATCTTTCAGCAATATGATGACATGGTCATATATGTACATTAGGGAGGTTATTTTGGTAGCACTGTTGAAAATAAATTGAAAAGGTAAAAACCTGAAAGCAGAAACATCAATTAGGAAGCTATTACAATCATCTAGATCTGACTTAGAGGAGAGGATCTGAAGACAGAAAAAAAGATGAATATGAGAGATATTTTTGGTCTTAGGATTGGAAAACAAATGAATATGAGGGTTAAGGTAGAGGAAAGGACAGAGGATGATGACAAAATTGTTAACTTTGTTTACTGCAATGGTGTACTCTACAAAAATTGAGAAATCTAAAAAAGGGACTAGTTTATAGGGACAGATGAGTTCTGTTTTGGACATGTCAAATTTGAGATACTAACTGTATATACAGGATATAGTATCTAATAGGAAGCCAATAATGTACGACATTCAAGAAAGATTAAGACAGGCCATAAAGATTTAGGCAACTAAAACTCTTTCTTTTGTGATGCTTAGTTTCTTCTGAGGAAGTTTACTTCTATCTTGGCCGTGTTCTATTAATTTATTGTTTTCTGGAAATTAGAACCTTATCTAGCCCTCTCTACTGAATGCTCTTTTGTTTTGAATGCCCCTTTGTTTTGAAATTAGAGAAAGAAAAAACAATTAGACATACCTGACAACTCTGTCCCACCCTCCCCCCCAAAAAACCCAAACCATACTAATCCCCTCCTCCTCCTAAAAAATTCTTATCCACCCAGGGCCCTACTCAGGGGTGTACTTTTAAAAAAGTTTAACTGGCTCTCTGGACTTTTCAGTTTGATATTTATTATTAACATTTTCTCATAACATTAAGTAGAGATTAAACTAATAAATCAATTGTTGATTTGTAGTGTTTGCAGTTTTTTGTGTTGTAAACATTTCAGAATACGCTCATGCTGAAAATTTAATAATCAGCTCTTGTGAGCCAATTTGAGTTAGTTCCTAATACTCTTGTCCCCACCCATGTCTGTACAGTGTATTAGTGAAGAAGAGATTGTGCTATGTACCAGACTAGAGAAGTTCTTTTCAAAATCTAGCAAAGCTATGTATATAACAAAAAGTTGAAAAAGTTGGGTGCACTAAGTCTAGAGATGATCTCTCTGTAGGACCAATGTTATTCCTTACTTTTCCTTGTAACCATTGCACCTGAAGTTGGGGGAACCACCTTGGTTGTATACCTTCCCTGGTCCTGGTGTAGAGTTATTAGAAGATATCTCTTTCTCCTTGTCTGTATTCCCATGTTCTTATCTCCACCCCTTTCCCCTGTGCAGGAATCTCCATATGTCATAGATGGAGTCTATTGCATACTGGCTTGTCTAAGTTTTTGGTGAAATCTCATTTAAGTTTCTATAATCGAGAAGCACAGGAATCATTATCTGAAATGCCATTGATTTCACAAAGGATCAATCCAGTTAAACCTTTCCTTTCTACTACATGCTTTCTGTTTTTGCTCTTTATGGAAGTCTGAAGTGGTGGAGGGGATTCTGGAAAGCCTTAGTTTTTGTGATTAGAGAGATAGATCAACTTTTGTATCTAGGTCAAAGATGAAGTCAGTCAATAAACAATTTATTAAGTGCCAGTTACCATGTTAAGCATATGACTAAGGAAGGATGCATAGGTTTTAGGGAACCTAATAATGACTTTAGGTTAGTTCCAATTAAATTGCACGACCAGTATGATCAACAGACCCTTGAAATAATCAGTTCTTCTTTACTTTCCTCTTTATTCTTTTCTTTCTCTGTTTTGGTCTTTCCTTGCTCCTCCTCCTTTTTCATTCTTCTCTTTTCTCTTCTTGTTCTTCCTTTTGCTTCTCTTCTCTGAATTTGTATCTTCATATCAGTGTCTTGTACTAGACTATTAAGACATATTAGTCCCTCTTATAAAGTAGTCATGAAATTCCTTTTTTTATTACTCTTTTATTGGATTTGGTTGGAGTGAATTATTAATCTTCCTTCTGGAAGAAAATAACAAATGGAGTCTTGAGGGGAGGGGGCATTAAAATGCTTTGCATTTGATCATGACTTTCACATAATAATATTAATGCCTCCCCTTTTAGAGATAATTGCTTGAAAAGCCCATAAAGCAGAGTTTCAGGATAATTTTTTTTAAAGTATCTGCAATGCAAACCTCAATTTTAAGAGAAAAAGTTTGTAGACGAGAATAAGGAGTTTTGCCTTCAAAACTTGTTAAACTTTGCTACAAGATTTATGTGCAAACAGTGAATAATCTTTTCCTCTATGCATCTACATATATAACATATATATATTTACAAGCATATTCACATGTATTATGTATACATATACATATATATGTATGTATGCATGTGTATCATATGTGTGTATTTAGTTGTTTGGATTGTTTCTTGAAATCTTTTTCCCCCTAGTAATAAATATAGTTGAAGAGACAAAAGAGAGCTGAGAAAGACTGGTGGAGTTCAAGATATAATGTTGTTTTGATCAGTTTAAGTTTGGGGCAAGCTTAAGCAGAGAGAAGCTATGATCATAGTAGGAAAATGATTTGGGAAAAAAAGAAAATAATGTCTGAGGTGGGATTGTTTCACAGTTGATAACTGAACATCTAATTTGCTGAAGGATTGTATTTCCCACATCTTTAAATTGCTCTATCATTTTCAGATGTCTTTACTGTTTTCTCAATTCCTGGCTTGAATACTATTGACAATTTGTAAGAAAATAGTTAGCCCAAAGAATATCTATCAAACTAGTGTGAAATGTTTTGTTATTATTATAGTGACACTAATTATATGGGGTGAAACCCATTGGTAATATGGTTTCTTCTTGTTTCTTTAGGATTTTACTTGGTCTTAATTTTATATGTAATGAATTTTGGACTGAGCATGTCTATTGTTTTCTGGCTTCTTCCAGTGAGAGACATGCCAAAATCATTTTTCTAAAGGATAGGTGCTGATTAGAGAAATTCAAGTTAAAATAACTCCAAGTTACCACTTCACACATAACGGCAGAAAAAGAAAATGATAAATATTGGAGGGAATGTGGGGAAATTGGGATACAAAATACATTACTGCTGGAATTGTGAACTGATTCCATCATTCTGGAGAGCAATTTAGAACTATTCCCAAAGGGCTATAAAACTGCTTACCATTTGATCTAGCAATACCACTACTAAGTCTTTATTCCAAAGAAATTTATTTAAAAGGGGAATAGAATCTATTTATACAAAAATATTTATAACAACTCTTATTCTGTCAGAAAAGAATTAGAATCTGAGGGTATACTCATCAATTGGGCAATGTTTGAACAAGTTGTGGTATTTTATTGTAATGGGATACTAGTATGCTATTTAAAAAAAAACAAGCAAGATGATTTTAGAAAACACATGGAAAGCTTTAGAAAAATTGATGCTGAGTGAAGTGAGCAGGAGAACATTGTCCATAATAATAGCAATATTGTATAATGGTCAATAGTGAATGACTTTAAGTTTTTCTCAGTAATACAATGATCCAAGGAAATTCCAAAGGACATGATGAAATGAAGAGCAGAGCATACTATTTTCCCTTTCCTTTCTCCTTTCCTTTCCCTTTTCCTTTCACCTTTTCTTTCCTTTCCTTTCCCTTTTCCTTTCACCTTTTCTTCCCTTCCCTTCCCTTCCCTTCCCTTCCCTTCCCTTC
>JAJPUD010016015.1:0-17051 GCA_023553655.1 Myrmecobius fasciatus | reverse complement strand
CCTTCCCTTCCCTTCCCTTCCCTTCCCTTCCCTTCCCTTCCCCTTTTCCTTTTCCTTTTCCTTTTCCTTTTCTTTCTTCTTTCTTTCTTTTTCATCTTTCTTTCCTTGACTAATATGGATGTTGTGCACGATTGAACCTGTATAACCTACATCAAATTGCTTATGGTTTCAAAGAGAGGAAGGAGAAAAAAGAGAGACTTTGGAATTCAAAATTTACAAAATGAATCATTTTTATATGTAACTGGGAAAATAGTATTCATAAAACAAAAAAGGATAGGTGTAACCAGAAGCTTCTTGTTGTTCTTTTGGTCCTCACAACTAGGTGATTACTTCAGAGATGACTGGCAATAGAACAGGAAGAGTCAACCTCTCAGTAGGGTATAAGAGCTGCAGAAAATCACTTTTGGATTGCATCAGTTTGTACTTCCAATTAAGAGTTAGATGTTTTCTTTTCCTTTTCACTTTCTGAACCTCAGGAACAATATTGGTTAAAAATTTAAGTATATGGCAGCAAGTACTTGAGATTATTTTGGTGATACTGAGATTAAATCTCAAATTCCAAGATACTTCTGTTTTGGGTTTCCTTTTTATGAGCCCAGCTTTATCGTTCAGTCATTAGGACTATGTGAATCTTTGTGACTCTGTGCACTATACTATTTAAGGGGTTTTCTTGGCAAGAATACTACAGTGGTTTGTCATTGCCTTCTCCATTGCATTAAGGCAAATAGAGATTAGATGACTTGCTGAGGATCACACAATTATTAGGGATTTAAGTCCAGATTTGAACTCAGGTTTTCTGATTTGAGATCCAGTGTTCTGTCCATTTAGCTATCTAGCTACCCCATTAGCACAACTTGCTAATCAATAGTTTTGAGAAATGAACATTTTTATCTGGATCTTTGCTTCCTTCTCAGTCTTTTCCATGTATTCTGTGATAGGGTGACACTGGCATAATCACTGTTCCTTTCACATGAGATTTCATTCATGTGTTTTCTCTAGTTATCCCCCATGCCTAGGAACCTTTCCCTCTGTACTTCTACCTCTTGACTTTCCTGAATTCCTTCAAGTCTTAGCTAAGTTTCACCTTCAGTGTCCTAACAGTACCAAACCTAAAACCATTCGATACTGGCTAAGAAATAGAGTAGTGGATCAGTGGAATAGGTTAGGCACACAAAATACAATAGTCAATGACTATAGTAATCTATAGTTGATAAACTCAAAGACTTCTGCTTGTGGGATAAAACTGAATATGTTGCTGGGAAAATTGGAAAATAGTATGGCAGAAACTAGATAGTGACCAACATCTAATACCCTATATCAAGACAAGGTTGAAATGAGTTCATGATTCAAACATAAAGGATGATACTTTAAGCAAATTAGGAAAACAAAGAACAGTCTATCTTTCAGATATGTGGAAAAAGGAGGACCAAGGAAGAACTAGAAAACAATATGAAATACAAAATGAATGATTTTAATTATGTTAAATTAAATAGTTCCCCTCCCCCCCAACAAAGTCAATGCATTCAGGATTAGAAGGGAAGCTGGGGAAAAAATATATCTAGTGTTTCTGATAAAGGTTTCATTTTTGAAATATGTAGAGAAATGACTCAAATTTATAAGAATACAATTGATAAATGGTCAAAGGATATGAACAGACTATTTTCAGATGAAGAAATTAAGGCTCTTTTCTAGCCATATGAAAAAATGCTCTAAGTCATTTATTGAGTAAAAAAATGAAAAGTAAGATAACTTTGAGACATCACCTCATTACTTTCAGGTTGGTTAAGATGATAAGGAAAAATAATGAAAGATGTTGGAGGGGATGTAGGAAAACTGGGACATTAATGCATTGTTGGTGGAGTTGTGAACTGATCCAACCATTCTAGAGAGCAATTTGGAAGTATACCCAAAGGGCTATCAAATTGTGTTTACCCTTTGATGCAACACTATTTTTACTGGGTTTTTATCCCAAAGAAATAATAAAAAAGGAAAGAAACCCTATGTGCAAAATTATTTGTAGCAAGGAACTGGAATGTGAATCCTCAGTTGGGGAATGACTTGAATAAGTTGTGGTATATGAAGGTAATGGGATATTATTGTTCTATGAGAAGTGATGAGCAGGCTGATTTCTGAAAAGTCTGGAAAGATTTACACGAACTGGTGCTAAGTGAAATGAATAGTACCAGGAGAACATTGTACATAATAACAATAAGATTATATGATGATAAACTGATGCACTTGTCTCTTGTCAACAAAGTGGTGATTCAAGGCATTTCCAAAAGACTTGAGATCGAAAATGCCAGTCACATCCAGAGAGAAAACTCTGGACACTGAATATGTATCAAAGCTTAGTATTTTCACTTTTTTCTTTGTTTTTTTTTTTCTTTTGGTGTGATTTTTTTTTCTTGTACAACATAAAAAATATGGAAATATGTTTAAAAGGATAGCACATATTTAACTTATATCAGATTGCTTGCTGTCTTGGGGAGAGAGAAAGTAATGGAAGGAGGAAGAAAAATTGGAGCACAAAGTTTTACAAAATTGAATATTGAAAACTATTTTTACATGTATTTGGAAAAATAAAATACTACTGAGAAAAAAAATAATTCACCTTCTGCAAATCAGTTTCTATTCTTTCTTTCCTTTTGCAGGGTAATTGGGGTTAAGTGACTTGCCTAGGGTCACACAGCTTGTAAATAATAGGTGTCTGAATCTGGATTTGAATTCAGATCCTCCTAACTTTAGGGCAGTACTTCATCCACTATCTAGTTGCCCCTCACTTTCTAGTTTTATTTTTTATGTCTTCACTCTAAGATTACCTCCAGTTTTCCTCTATACACCTAATTTGTACATAGTGTTTACATGTTGCCTTCTACTGAAAGCAGTATTTATTAAAAAAAATAATTTGTATCCCAAATGCTTAGCACAATTCCTGATATATAAAAGACATTTAATAAATGATATCTGACTGATTGACCCTTATTCTAATCTCTTATATTTAAGAGTTTAGGAGTTCCTCAGTCAGTTTTGGCTACTCAACAGGAGATACTTCTTATAGGTCTACCACTTAGTAGATGAGTAGATGACCACATCAGAAGTATACTGTGACTGGCTCAAATTTCTAGATATTGTGAATTTCTTGGAAAACAGAGAACTAAGGTGAATGTAAAATACTTGTTCAGCAGTTTCACAATATTGGCAAGCTAATATAAATGGTTGATTATTGTTTCATGTTTTAAGTATTTGTTAATATAAATGTTTGAATATTTTTGTATTTTAAATATGTTTTTGGTCATTGTTGTAGTTGTTGTTCATCATTTGTACTGGAAAAGAACCAGTGATATAATGGGTGTGGTTTTCACTTGTGAGGAGATTGGTTTTAGATGAGATAAACCTATCTAAAGTTGTCAGCCTTATTCTCTCCTCCAGTCATCAATGTCCAGTGGTAAGTCAATATGACTAGTTATAGTTTAAGATGTAAGGGGGACTTTGACCTTCTTAAATTAAGGTCTTTCCTAGTTCTTCGTTTGTCTGAAGTTACATCCATTCAATGATTAATGGCTAGGAAACAGCTGACACAAAAGACTGCTCAATGTACTATCATAAAGATATCAATCTGGGAGGGAAAGATCCTCAAAGATCCTTTGGTCATAGAGGAAATAAATAGCTGAACTATATCTTATATCTACTTTGCATATTTTAGAAGGGGTTCTTTTCTGTTTTATTATATTAGAGATTAGCTTATTTTAATATTTAGCTTTAAGATATTTTTCTTTCTGGAACTCCTGGTGGGGCATAACAAGCCACAAAGAAGAGAAAAAGCCTTACTACTCACTTTTCAAAGTTGGATTATCCCATAATGGAACCCCATTTGTGTGAAGCTAGGACTGAGGACCATTATGGGATGTCCTCTTCTACCACTTCCAGCTCATAAGTAATAAATCAGAAAACCAAATAATTATTATGAATCATCAGAACGGTAGACATAATCATGTAATACACATGACAGATATAACCTAAGTGATTTACCTTATTAACAAGTATCTTCTATTTAGAGGATATTTACATCATTATTCTTGATGATATGCTGAAATCAAAATGGTGCCATATTTGTTGAAATGTTCTTATGTTTATATGAGATCAATTTGAAGGACCAGAAGCCTCAAAATTGGTGGATGGAATTTTCTGAAGACCTTCCCTCTTAACATATTTCTTCTTTTGAAAGATAAAGTCCAAACCTGGTTCACCACAGGAATGTGGAGATATTTTAAATGAATTAGTAATTATGAATTCAAGCTTTTCTAGTGTGAACAGAGACCATTTAGTCATGCCCAGCAACATTTTTTTTTCTGGGTAGGGTAACTCCAATAGTCCAGATGATTATAATGAGTGTTCTTAAGTTGAAGGGTGATAGAGATAGCTGCTGACCAAAACTATATCCTAGTTTGTTTAAGGATTGGATTCCAACTTTCAGGGAACTAGTTTTATTGGTAATATTCCAGTATTCTCCTTTTTCAGCCTCTTGTTAGAATGATACCTTTAGGGTTAAGTTCTTTGCTTCTTTCCTCTTGATTCCTATTTCCTGCTTTTCATTTCTCAATTCTTATTATGTAATTTAGAAAATACTCTTACTTTACTGCTCCTATAAATAACAGGGCACTAGTATCATACTGTTGTCTTGACTTGATTGTATTGTCACTGGACTTTCATGATTGTGGAAGAGAGAATGTAGTTAAAAGATTTGTGTAACTTTGCCTCACTAAAATTCAATTTATAAATGATTCAAGACATCACTCTGTGATATCATTGGTCTTCTGCAAAAACGAAGGCCAAGTAACAACAGCCACATTTTTCAGATGAGAAAACTGAGGCAAACAGTGATTAGAATGACATACTCAGGGTCACATAGCTCAGAAAATTTCTGAGATGGAAATCAAGAGTTTTCATGACTCCAGGTACAGTAATCTATCCATAAAATTATTTAGTTATCAATTTGGAGCTACGCTCAAAAAGTTATCAAACTGTGCATACCCTTTGACCCAGCAGCATTTCTATTGGGCTTATATCCCAAAGAAATCATAAAGGAAGGAAAAGGCCCCACATGTGCAAGAATGTTTGTGGCAGCCCTTTTTGTAGTGGCTAGAAACTGGAAATTGAATAGATGCCCTTCAATTGGAGAATGGCTGAATAAATTATGGTATATGAATATTATGGAATATTATTGTTCTGTAAGAAATGACCAGCAAGATGATTTCAGAGAGGCCTGGAGAGACTTACATGAACTGATGCTGAGTGAAATGAGCAGAACCAGGAGATCATTATACACGGCAACAACAGTACTATATGACGATCAATTCTGATGGACATGGCTCTCTTCAACAATGAAATGTTTCAAACCACCTCCAATTGTTCACTGAAGAAAGCCATATACACCCAGAGAGAGGGATGTGAAATGTGGACCACAACATAACATTCTCATACTCCTTGACTGATGTTTGCTTACATTGTGTTTCCTTTATCTGATATATTTTTTGTGTAGATAAGATTTTTCTTTCACAACAATGATAAGTTTGGAAATATATATACATATATTCGATTTGCCAATATTTTAACATAATTAACATGTAGTGGATATCTTGCCATCTAGGGGAGGGGTGGGGAGTTGGGGGGAAAAATTTGTAACAGAAAGCTATGTAAGGGTTATTGTTGAAGAATTACCCACACATATGTTATGCAAATAAAATAAAAATAAAATTAAAAAAAATGCAAAAAAATTATTTAGTTATCCTACCTTCCCACCGCCACATTGAGAGGGAAAAAACGGCTTTAGGCTTACATGAAGTAATGCAAGATTAGAAAGGAGATGGAGGTTAACTACTTTGGGTTCCGTCATGTGAAGTGAGAATTCAGTAGCGTGCCTTCTCTCCTGACTGGCCCAACAACCTTCCCTCCCAGAGTCCTGGCAACTTTCTTTGAGGCAAATGCTTCTGTCTAAGCTTATTGTTTTCTCTGTGGCTGCTTTCCTACATTTCCAAGACAGTTTCTGTAGGTTCCTATGGATTTCCTTTCTCTATATCCATATACTTCTTCTATTCATCATTTTTTATAGAACAATAATATTTCATTACCTTCATGCACCACAACTTGTTCAGCCATTCCCCAATTGATAGGCATTCCCTCCTTTTCCAATTCTTTGCTAATGGGATATGAATTCTAACTTCCTGACTCCAAACCTAGTAGTCTTCTTATAATGCAGGTTAAATATTTAGTATATATATTCAACAGGAAATAGGAAAAGCAGGTGTGATGTTTAGGAGAGAAGTCAAGGATAGAGATATAGAGGAATCATCTATAGGTGAACTATATCTGTACTATACATCATTCTTGGACCTATATATAGGTGATATCTCTACTATATCCAGGTAGTCATAATTTAAGAATAGCTGAGGTCTTCTAGAGAAAGAATAAATAAAAAAGTAGAGAGGACAGAACCTTAGAGGTGATCATTCAACTTAGTCTGTTTATATTAAAGGTTACTCTAGCTGTTGGGAGGATACAAAAAAATATGCCTAAAGATTCTAATTTTTTAAAATATCAGTTTATAAAGGGCTAATATTAATATGTTAGGAATGGTCATGAAATATTAGAAGAAATATTAAAGTGGTTAGAGAACTATAGGGAATGGTTCTTCTTAATCCCATTTGGAGGATGAATGGATCATGTTTTGGACAATGCAAACTGCCAATGAATTTGAATACATAGGATTCAGTTGGGGGGGGGGATGGGGGGAAAGGGGAGAAGCTGTCTATCTAGGACAGGGAACTCTTTCGTGAATTTAATTTAGTCAGTCAGAGGTACATGTTCTATGTGCACTAATTATTCCTAAAGACCTCGAGGCATTGCAATTCAAGGGGTTATTCATGACCCTAATTTTCATTCAGCTCTGTCATTTACTTCTATGAGGATCCAAATGGTTCCAGAAAATGTCTTGACCTGAATTACTGGTCCATATCCAATTCAGGTCAGTGGCATTCCACCAAAGTCATAGGGAGGTGAAGTCAGTTCTGGAATGGATGTAAAACAAGTGAGTAATAAAGAGTCCTCACTTCTCAAGTACCATCCCATTAGGCATTAATTGGAATCCTGACCTCAATGAGGTATCTTTTCTTTACTTGGGCATAAATTTTGATATATCATGCCTGTCAATCAAGTGTAATTCAGGAGAACCAAATTCTTTGGAGAAAGACTAGAGGTAAATAGGGATAGAGTAAGGTGACTTTACTGTTTTGGTAATATTTTAATTTTGACAATTAGTTGAAGAAAAGTTATATCTTTGGGAAAATCAAGAGGAAGATTAAGGCACTGATAAGAGAGGGAAGGTTTCTGAAAAATGGGGTTCCCTGTGGTATTTTCCCACCAAAGCTGTTCAGGATTCATTTGCAAAACAGATGACAAGCTTTTGCAGCTTTAGGCAGAGCCAGTAGATGGTGGTCTTAAGTTGCAAGCTGCACAGACTCCAACACCTGCCATTGTAGCAACCGAATATAGCTCTGTATGAAATTGGGAAATTCACTATAATGTTGTAGGAGTCAGGAGATGGCATGAGAGCCTTCTAAGAGGTTGTTTCTGAATTTATACTCTGAACTCACATTTTTCTTTTCCAAAGTAAAATAAATGCAGAATACTCTGGGAATGTTATAAATGTGTTCAAATTAGACTTTAGTTTTGATTTGTTACAAATAGTTCACTGGTTATTTAGACAGAAGGAGAAGAAATTCATAATTTCATGTAGAGGACAATACCTGATATCACTGAGAAAAAGAAATACCAACTCCCAGTCCTGTTGTTAACCAAGATGCCACTTTATAGGCCCCTATCATTAAAAGTGTACTTGGGAGACATTCAATTGCAATAGGTGTTACAATACCTTATAATTATGCAGACTGACTAGAATTAAAGACTTTGAAAATTAATTTTGAGTTGAAATATTAAAAATTAAATAGAATGTTTTATCATAATGTCATAATTAAAACTAACTAAAATAGCATTGATAATAATGCTGTTAACTTTCCTTTCATTAAAATAAGAGGTTTAGCACTAAATTATTAAATGATCAAATTTATGGGGCCCAAGTTAGTAAAGATTTTGCATGAAGTGTAAATCATGCTACATGATTTCTGTCCAGTGCCTCTTGCAAATTAGTCACTATAGTAAATTTTAGAGGATGTTAATAACACAAACACTTGGTGTTGGAAGCATTGGCAGGACAATGCTATATGTTCTACAAAGCATTAAAAAATAAACTCATTTTTGTTCAACAGAAGACTGCAGCATTTCCGCATAGTGGAGAGTGGGTAGGAGGAGAGTACAGAGGATATATCTGAGCAACAATTATATCTAAAAAAAAGGAAAAAAGGTAAACAATTTGTGACAAATATTTCCTGCCTCTGAATACTAAGCATAGGGCTACTTCTGTTCATTGGTCTTCTGATTTGATTTTGAAATTATATGATGATTATCCAAATAATCTACAAAGTGACTTCTTTAAAGTATAGGATTTAAAATCAACATTCATGTCTTCATGGAGTTACCCTAATAAAACATAGGGCATGGAACTAGTTTTTCCAAGTGTCTGCTAGACATTTCTTCTAATTAAGTGAGCTAGCTGAAACTAAATGGAAGGAACTTCTGTTGTGCAGAGGAAGGGAACACGCATTTATTAAGCTCCATACATAACGTCCCAACCTCTTCACAAATGTTGTCTCATTTGATATTTGATACTACAGAATGAAGTTGTCTGCTTATAGAAATTGAATTAAATCAACACAGAAAGGCACAAAATCTTATACCTCTTCAGTGAAGAGTATTTTCCTATCTTTATTCCAAGATGCCCATCTTAGAAAATCAACAAGTAATTATTAAACATTTATCAACTAGTATTGATTAAGCTCCCCAAACTACACCAGGCACTGAGAAAACAAAGGAAAAATATAAAAGAAAGAAACAATCCCAGTCCCTGTAGGGAATGGCCCAGCACATCCAGGAGGCAGGAGGCATCCCAGCTCCCATCATGTGCTCATATAACCTGACCAGCTAAAGACCCAAGCCTTTTCATTGAATAGACTAAAAGGATATAACCTTCCTTCACCAATGTTGTCTGCTTCTTGTGGATCTGACCTTTAAAGATCATGTTATTCCCTGCAACCCAAGGTCCAAGACCTGATCTTCTGGGAATAGGGATTATGTGACTTAGTCTCAAACTGAGAAAACTTCATCTAGTCAGTCCCATTCATCATTTTGCTTTTTTGGCTGACCCATTATACAGCTTACTCATAATGATCTCTCACTCCACCAAAACCCCCAGATCTTCTCAACACTATCTAACTGTGTCTGTGTAATTTTTCATTTGAGAAGCTGATTTTTTATATTTTAGTGGAAGACTTTACATTTCGATGAGGGCTGGACACATGCAATCATAGAATCATCAATTTAGATCTGGAAAGGAACTTAGAAGTTATTTGATCTAGCTCTCTTATTTTGCATATGAGGAAACTAAAACTTAAATCAAAAATTTGCTTGAAGTTATTATGAGAATCAACTGCATAGAGAGTAAAAATGAATCCATATGAACCAATGAGATCAGCAAAAGGGACAGTAAAGAAAGAGAAAACATGAGGGTCCTTTTAGGAATATTTTAACATTTAGGGTTTGTTTCTTACATAAGATACTCTATGACATCATTGTGCCTTAGCCTTTCCTCCTTACTGTCTCTGACATTCTTCAGTGTTCAGCTTAAGTACTATTTTCTACATGAAACCTTTCCTGATTTCTTCCACTGCTATTGCCCCCAATTTATTTTGTAAATTTTTTCACATTTATCTATGTGTAAACAGAGGTGTGTGTGTGTGTGTGTGTGTGTGTGTGTGTGTGTGTGTGTGTGTATGCTTGCTCATTCACAAATATAAGATTTCCTTTGCTAAGCTATAATGATTTGCCCAGGGCCCTACAGCTAGTAAATGTGTGAGTCTGCATTTGAACTCAAATATTCCTGTTTCCAGAAACAGCATAGAGATCCTTTGAAGGATATAATCTTATAGGTAATGGAATGAAGATGCAGATCACAAGAATTGAGGTTGGTGGTAAATTGGGAATTTGGCTTATTTGAAGAAATATTGGTGAGTCCCATGAAGTCTTCTACTTTCAAATTTAAGAATTTAAAAATTCCATGCCTGGTTTTGGTTTTTCAAATGAGTATATAGAAACTTAATGTCACAGCCAAAACACCTCCCTGAAATGTTTCTTTTCATATTCAGAAAAGCACAGTCTTTTGAAATATCAAAAACCTAATTAGTTAAGTATTATCTGCACTTTACAGAGCATCAGTATTAGATTGCTCTGTGTTTCAATAAAGATTTCTTCAGAATAAAGTAAAGCAATAGGAAGTAAGTTAGAGTCAGGAGACTTGGGGTCAAGCTCTGCCATTAATCTAAGTAACTTTGGTTGAGTCAATTATCCTCTGATGGGCTAAATTTCTTGATCTATAAAACAATCAAATAATTTTAAGAACCAACATATATTTCAATAATTGTTGACTTTATTAGATAAAGCAATGTCCCTTTTATACCAGAAAAGAATTTCATAAGGGTAAAATTAAAAAGAACATGAAAAGCAAGTTTTGTGGGTTTGCATTGTTTATGATTTTAATGGGAGTTTAAAAAGTAAAATGTGGAGCAATCGCCTCACCAAACTGGTAATCATGGATTGTCATTAGAGAATATAAAGGATGTTTAGGGTACAGATAGGCATCTGCAGATAGACAAACATGACAGCTATTATGTGTCTCCTCTGAGATGTGGACAACAATCATAGACACAGAATTGCTTTTTAACTACAAAGATAGATCCTGCTCCCCTTAAAGATAGTGAATTATTGAGGAAAGTATGTGACCTAGCATTAAGAGATACTAGGATTCAAATTTTTTCTGACACAAATTTTCTGAGCTCCAAAAAGTTTCCTTTTTGGTCCAATAGGATCATCAAACCTTTGTTTACAGGGTTATGCAAACCTTAAAAAATGAGAGCCAACACTTGAACCCCTTTTGCATTGAGAACACAAATATCTATGGAACTCTTCTCTTTGCATACCTTGGCTCCATGGAAATGTAGCACAGAGGACATTCAATGCTTTTCTTATTATGGAGACAGACCCTTTTCCTCTTCTTTAACAGATGTCTTGCTTGTACCACTTTGCCTTTCACATTTATAGAGATGAATCACAGGAAGGAGATGGCCTTGACCATAAAATCAGCTTCACATATATAGTCAAATAAATTTTGTTCCCCCTAAATATAAATATAGACGAGAGCAGTGATCTTTAGTATGGAATTATTGCTTTTATAGTAAGTCATTCAGTTGGACCTCACAGAAAAACAGAACTTTTGAAAACATCCATCAACTCATTAGTATCTTTTAATAACTCATTTGGCATTTATATATCTCTGGAAGTAGGAAACCATAACATAATAAATAATGCTAACTAGAACCTATTGATAGAGTCAGAGTGATTTTAAGCCAATCATTTCTTATTACACTCATGCTAGTAAAATTTCTTATTCTTATTCAGATAAGCTTTTTTCCCCTTTCTTTTTTCTTTTCTCTTCTTTTCTTTCTTTTTTTTTTTTTTTTTCTTTCTTTTTTTTTGCTTTCTTTCTTTGGCTATTCAGTGACCAATGAGGTATAATAACTTTTTAACAAATTGGGGCTGAGGTCTCTTAGGTTAGTTTTATCCTTTGCTGTAAATTACAGCAGCTTTATAATGGTTTAACAAAGCACTTGAATCAAAAAGGATTACACCTGAATTTTTCTGTTCAGTATGAATGGCTGGTTTTTAGAAAGAGAAAAAGAAAGCAGGGAGTGGAGGCAGGGAAGAGAAGACAATGAATGAAGAATTCAGGACTAAAGCTTCTCCTTTCACATTGTCAAGCTAGTTTATATTTTATTAGTTGTTCCTTTGAACCAAGGAAAACACTAGAAAAATCTTAACCCTTTAAAAAGTATAATTAATAATGATTATCTGTCTATCCTCTCAGGTTAAGGCAGTTTTTATTTGTTTGTTTGTTTTTCTCCTGAAGGGAAGAACTTCAAATCCAAGACTATAGGAGACATTTATCTGGTACTTTGGTCTTTTACCTATACATTTTATTATTACCTAAAGCCAACAGAGAAACTAGTACAAAACCTTTATGAGAAAGAACTTCATTGGTCAATCTGCTGCTTCCTTTTTTATCCTGGAAACAGCTTTCAAAGAGGGAACTTCATGGCAGCAAAAAGAGGGAACTATTATTGGCTTTCAATATGACAGCAGATGAAACTTGTTTGTTGTTTTCCCGTTTTTTTCTCTTCTGGTATTTCCGGGCTTCATTACAGGATTTGGTGGGTTCATTTTTTCCCCTTCTTCAAAAAGGATTAGCAAAAATAAAAAAGTAATTAATACATAAAATACAAAATGTGAAATATTACTCTGCATAGAGGCATTTCATGCTTCATTGGTTTCATGAGTAGAACAGAGGTGCCAGAACAATAATTAATATGGTGTAAGAAAAAAATTATTATGCAAGGTCAGTAACATTCATAAGCTTTATGAAGGATGGTATTGAAAAATGTCTTGAGACTGGACTGGAAGCTAGGTTTAAATGAATTGGTAAACAATTTTCCATTTGGACAGGGCAAAATTGATAGTAGGTTGCCCATTTTGCCTAGAGAGGAATGGGAAGTATGCTTCTCTGGAAAGAGGTGATTGTTATTAGTTGAGAAGCTGCTTATGGATAATCTGACCCAGGATTTGTACAAATTAAAATGTTGCATCTTCACATACTGATGTGCGCTGCAGTATGTATGTCTGATCATGGGTATACATGAATCTTCAACAATTTGGAATCATTAACAAGTTAGACAAATGTTCTCTCTTGTGTTGATAAACTTTCCACTTTTTTTCTGGAGTCCCATAAGACTGTCTTACGGACTATAGGAGATTGAGGGGGATAAATCCTAGAAAGCTAAATATTCTAAATATTTAAAGAGTAATAACACAACTAATTTTTCCTTTGCCTAGGTAGAGAAGGGTTTTTTGAAAGCATTTGCTTTCCTTCTTTCTGTTTAGGGGCCTCTCTCAGCTCTGGACTGGAATGGATTCAGTGTGTGTGGGTGCTGAACTAAAAGAAAGAGGCCAGACTTTTTTTTTTTCCAAACTCTCCTTTATGTTCTCATGCTAGAATTCTCGGGAAAACTACTAACATTTTATATTCTTCTCAAGTCTAGGGTCTCCTCCAAAAGTGGAGAATAGACAGGTATACAATATAACATGTAAAATAACTGTAGGGTAACTATTCATTTTGGGGTAGCTAGATGGTGCAGTAGAATGCTTGCCTGGAGTTAGGAAGCTCTGTGTTCAAATCTGACCTGAAACACTTACTGGCTATGTGATCCTTAGCAAGTCACTTACCCTAGTCTGTTAGTTTCCTTATTTATAAAATGAGCTGGAGAAGGAAATGGCAAACCTTTCCAGTATCTTTGCCAAGAAAACCCCAAGTGGGATCACTTTGGTTATAAGTGAAAGACTGAAAAAAAAACTTAAAAAACAACCAACCAACCAACCAAAAGCTATTCATTTCCTCCATGCCAGAGAAATGTTTAACACAAGAAAACCCAATCACTCATTAACAAAAATTCAATTATTAGTAAATTAAACATTAAAACATGAAATACTTTGTGGGACTACTAAACTGGCATCTCACAGATATACTGTTCAAAATTCCTTCCAGATGCATGTCTTCTGGAATGCCCATTCAGGGTTCAGGCTTTTGCTTAACTTCTTTCTGATGGTCAACTTCTTCAAGAAGGATATAATTGAAGATCATCCCATCAGTTGCCAGTTAGTCCTGGCTGAGAATCCCAGGAACTTCAGACTTTTCCGCTTGCAAGGTTACCTCCAAGGCTGGAATCCAGAATTGCTGTTCAGACACTTACACTCAGGAAAGGGGGAAAAAAAAGGAAGAGGCAGCCCAAAAACCCAGGCTCAAACTCCAACAAAAAGGACATGTGCTTTCTGAAACACTCTTCCCAGGGAAGATAAACTGCCTCTCCACTTCACTTATGGAATGTATAAGGATACATTGAACAGACAGAAAGTTAGTGTAAGAGTCAGTTTATATTCCTTTTCTTTAAGGGCCATTTACTGAATCATTGCTCTTTGCTTTGTGGCCAATAATCTCTGATGTAGCCTTCTCTTCTTTCCCCAATTCCTTTCAGCTATCACTGGTTGGGGAATGAGGAACCATCCAGAATTTGCTGCAGCACCAAAAATCACCTATATGTCTCTACCGAAGTTATCATGTGTCCTGGGATAGACTCTGCAGGCTCATCCTCACATATGCTACATTAAATGCCTTCCAATCCAATCCCAGTAAAGAAGAGAGATTCATAATAAAGGCCAAAGCAAAGGAGGCATTATGGGGCAGTGGAAAAAATACAGGATTTGGAATCAGAGGATTTACTTTGGAATCTTACCTCTGTGCCTTACCACCTACTTCCATTCTTGAGGATTCAGTTTCCTTATCCATAAAATGGCCCCCCCCGGGTTATGAAAAATAAATGAGATAATATACATGGCATCCTTCATGAATTTAAAAGCATATGAGAAGATTGTCCTTGCTAACTTCCAGGCAAATCACTTAGCCTTTCTGAAATGTGGTTAGCTTACCTGCCAAATTTGGGAATTCTCTGCTTGCTTGCCTCATGAGGTTTTTGTAAAAATCATATGATGTTATGAATGTGAAATAATGGATTTGTGTTATCTATAGTGATAGAATTTTTAACCCAAAATTGAGAAATTAAATTTTTTTAGGACACCGAGAAGATCTCAAACTCATGACGCTGAAGATATTCTACCTCAAACCAACCCATGTATTATTTGGATATGCTGATATGTCATACCATACTGTATCATGCCATAACATGCCAAACCATATTATACATTACCATGCTATACCCATGTTTAAAATCACAGGTATGTTATTGGTAATGAAAATAAAGTTTCTATTAAAATATTATTGACTTCCCCCCCAGCCTCCACTTGGTTCTAGTGATATTATACAATAAGCTTCTTCTGTTAATCTTCATAAACTAAACTTACCACGCATTATCCCTTCCCCTTTCTCAGTACAACTGGATTTTCGGGATTAGGAAGTTTTTACTTTCTCTTTACTTTGGTAGCAAAAGCTCTTCTGAAGCATTGGTCAATATTTGATCTTCCTCTAATGTGACTCAGTGTTGGAATAGAGATTGATTTGCAAGTAGCCCAAGATAACAAGAATGGGTAGAACAAGGTTGAAACACATTGTCTCTTTAGAACATTGGGCGTGAAGACTTTGTGCTCAAACTGAGCTATTTTTAGGAGCTGATTATTGCCAGAATTTATCAGAGTGGGACTAAAGAAGAAAGACTAAATAAATGAGGAATTGTTTATTTAATGTTTAATTTGAGTAAAAAACTAGACACTGGAAATAAAATAGAAAAGAATTCCCCTGAGTTTCCAAAGAGCTCACATCCTAATAGAAGGTAACATCAATAGGAATACTTAGCTGCAAGTCAGAAGGTCCTTAGGTCATAGCAAGAAAGCAAAGGTAATGCATCTTCTTTAGTGCTGTTGTCATTGAAAAAAAATCAACATATTCATCAAACCATTTTAAGATGCCAAAATTGTGAATGGTGAGAATGTTTCTTGTTGGGTCTTAGTATCTATAAATGCAGAGAAGATGGGGGACTATTACACTTTTAAGAGCAATTGTGAGTTTTCATCTTGACCAGGGTTGCTCCCCTGAGTAATTAATGTCAGAGCTGGGAAGGAAGCAGAAGGAGGAAGGGAACAAATATTTCCATAGAACTTACTAAGATATTAACTCATTTGATCCTCACAACAGTCCTGAAAGGTAGGTGCTATTAATATCTCCATTTTATAATTGAGGAAAATGAGGTAAACAGAGTTAAATGACTCACCTAAGGTTATATAGCTAAGTAAGTGTCTGAATTGAACTCAAGTTTTCCTTACTCCAGGTCTAGCACTCTATTAGGCCATCAGCTGTCTCTATAAGCCAATGATTTGGGAGATATTCCTATTGCTGAGATTCTTAGGCTCATTTTCCTGGTGTCATCTCTACTGGAGTATGAGGGAAGGTGCTGATTGATGTAGTGAAGGCAATTGTTTTATCCACTGGGCACATATCTGCCTTATTTCCCTATGTTTCTTTTAGGACACTGATGAAGAAGAGGCAGAATTCAATAATTGTAAGGAATTATCACAAGCAGGATTTTGGAAGGAAAGAAATAGAGATTTTACTCTGGATACAAAATACATTTAAAGTATTTTGTTTCTTGATTTTAGAAATGATACACAAATTATTACATATATCATTCCAAATAGAAAGTGAGTCTCTATCCTCCTTGTTCTATTATTTTGTCTTTGTCTTTTCCTTCCCCTTCTTCAGCCTGGGTATGGGGACAGAGATCTCTAACTTATTCTTAGAGGGTTTTTTTTTGGCAGGTAGCTTTATAGTCTCTGTTTCCTCTTGGCAGATTCAAATTGTTAGAGAAATGAAAATCATTGAACACAGTAGGTCCTGGCAGACACTGTCCCAGTCATTGCCCAGGACTCTAGGAACATTTGTCTCCCTGCTGCATGATATTTTGTCCAGGTTGGGTTTTATCTTTATCTCAGACCCCATATGGTAAGAAATAATTTAGTTTTCCCTCTCAGGTTTTGTGTATGGGAATGGAGGCTGGAAAGAGAGGCTTTGAGTTTTGATTGTTAGTGTTAGCAATTCTTGTAGGAAAAAAAACTCTAAATAATCTATACTTCTTTAGTGAAGACTGTTTCTGGGAATAAAATATTAATGTGAAATGCAGGTAAAATATAACAAAATTGCCAAATATACCTATCTATCTGTCTATCATCTATCTATCTATCTATCTATCTATCTATCTATCTATCTATCTATC
>JAJPUD010016014.1:323-35419 GCA_023553655.1 Myrmecobius fasciatus | reverse complement strand
TGAAACGAGCAGAACCAGGAGATCATCATACACAGCAACAACAGTATCACATGATGATCAACTCTGATGGACATGGCTCTCTGCAACAAAGAACTGTCTCAAACCAGTTCCAATTGTTCACTGAAGAAAACCATATACACCCAGAGAGAGGGAAATGAAATATGGACCACAACGTAACATTTTCATGATCTCTATTGACATTTGCTTGCATTGTGTTGCCTTTCTCTGATTCTTTTTTTTTTCTTGTAGATAGGATTTTTCTTGCATAACTTCTCAAGCATTTCAACATTATTAACATGTAGTGGATGTCCTGCCATCTAGGGGAGGGGAGGGGACTGGGGGTAAAATTTGTAATGGAAAGCTTTGTAAAGATCAAGTTGGGGAACTACCCATACATATGTTATACAAATAAAAAGCTTTAATACAAAAAAAAAGAGAAAAAAATGTAATGGAGTTTTCTCAAGTTTTCATCTTTCTTGATCTCTCTGTAGACTTGAATCTACCAATTACTTTCTTTTACTTGATATTCTCTTCTCTTCATAGTTCTGTGATATCAATCTCTTCTAATTCTTCTCCTATCTCTCTAAACTCTTCTTCCCAATCTCCTCTTCTGAATTTTCATCTAGGTTGTGCCAGCTAACCATGGATTTCTCCCTCTTTTTTATCCCTCTTTACCATTTCATTTAATGATCTCAATCACCTGCCATGGTGTCTCTGGGCAGATGATTCTTGGATATTTTTATCCAGTCCTAACCCCTCTTCTAACTTGCAGTCTTTATCGCCAATTGTCTATAGAACATCTTGAATTAGATGTTCTCAATAGATTAGATCACCTCAATATTCCCAAAATAAATATTCCTCACCAAAATAGCTTCTTAATTACTATTCAGGGTACTACCATATCTTCCCAGTCATTCAAGCTCACAATCTGAGTGTCAGCCTCTATTCTTTCCTCTTTTTCATTCTGCCCCATATCCAATCTGTTGCAAAGTCCTATTAATTATATCTTTGAAACATCTCTCATATATGGCCCATTCTTCCTTCTGATCACCACCAGCCTTGTATAGGTTCTTATAACCTCATTCTTGGATTATTTCAATAATTTGCTGGTTTTTTTCCCCTTTCTCAAGTATCTACTTCAGTCCATGTTCTACTCATGTATCAATGTGATATTCTTCAAAGTTCTGGTCTAACCATGTCACTTTCCTATGCAATAAACTCCAATGGCCTGTAATATTATTTATAGAACCATAAATATAAAATCCTCTTTTTGGCTTTTAAAAACCCTTCATAATCTGGTCCCTTTCTACCTTTTTAGTTTTCTTACAATTTACTATTCTCTGTGTACTCTGTGATCTAGTTGATGTGCCTTTGATTTTTGTTGTTGTTCAATGTGTCCAACTCTTTATGACCGCATTTGGGATTTTCTTGGCAAAGATACTGGCATGGTTTCCATTTCCTTCTTCAGCTCATTTTATAGATGAGGAAACTGAGGCCAATGAGAGTAAGTGACTTGACCAATCTCACATGGCTAGTGTTTGAAGCTATATATGAACTCAGGAAGAAGAGTTTTCTTGACTCAAGGCCTAGCACTCTGTCCATTGTACTACCTATGGAGACAAAATGTAAATTGAAGCATAATATTTTCATCTTTTTTTCCCCTTAATTTATGGTTAGATTGAATTTTTTTAAATAATTGCATACATAATCTAGGATGTTCTATAATGTTTGAGGCTTTATTCAATTAAGGCAAAGCCATTTAATAACTCCCATTTATATAGTATGTAATATTGGGAAAACATTTTCATTGATTATCTCACCTGATCCTGTGGTGTTGGTGCTATTAGTATCTTCTATTTTACACATAAGGAAATTAAAGCTTTGGAAGATTGTTGTTCTAGTTTGTTCTTTGTTCTCAAAGAAGACCATAACATCAAGGAGATGATGCCATGACATGAAAGTGAATTGGAGGGATAGCTGGATGGCACAGTGTATAGAATACCAGCTGTAAAATCTGGATGACCTGAGTTGAAATCCAGCCTCAGACACTCAAGTGACTTGACCAATCTCACATGGCTAGTGTTTGAAGATATATATGAATTCAGGAAGAAGAGTTTTCTTGACTCAAGGCCTAGCACTCTGTCCATTGTACTACCTGGCTGCCTGTTCCTCATCCGGTGATTCTGTGCATTTTCACTGACTGCCCTTCATCCCTGGAATTCTTTGTTTCTGAACCCCCTGATCCCCCTGGCTTCTTTTGTTTTCCAGCTAAAGTTCCACATTGTACAAAAAAGCCTTTCACAATCTCCCTTAACCCTAAAATATTCTCTTTAAGCTTATATTTATTTTATACTGCATATATATTTATTGTACGTTGTTACTTGAATCTTGTCTCTTCTATTTATTTAATTGTGAGCACCTGAAAAATTGGGGCTATTTTTGCCTCTTTTTGTTTGCCTAGCATTTAGCACAGTATATGTCACATAATAGGTACTTAAGTGCTTGCTGACTATGGACTATGATATATATTACTATATTTCTATCTCTATACCTAGATATATGTGTATGTATGTGTTTAAAGCCATACCATTGAACTAGTTTATCAGTATATATATATATATACTCTCTGAGGGCAAGCAACGAAGAACACAGATGAGAATCAGTTTAACCTTATAGTCCCACCTTTTGTGGAAGTGTAGATAGCCCCACCTTGCTGTGTTTAGCCAAAAATCCAATTTATGTCAAACCTCTGAGCTTAAATTTCCCCTATAAATCTGTCCATCACACACACCATCTTTGCTCAATCCCAAATCTACCAAAGCATTCTGCCTCATCCTTCCTCCCCCATGCCACATAGTATCTTTTCTCTCATCCCCCCCATGGTTCATGGTGTATTTCTTCTTATAGCTAACTAGCTCTTTTAGGGTCCTAAACTGCTCTATAGATTTAGCTTGTCAGCTAAGAATATACACCCCCTCACAGAGTATTTTCTTTCTCCTGGTTAATTGTGAGTTCTTGGAAACTTGTCTTTTCCATTGTTGTTAAAGAAAAAGAAACCCCTTTCCTTGCTAACTATATGCTCTCCCAATTCTATACCATATTTTCCATTTCTGATGTCCTTTGTATTTCTTCATTTTGTCTGTAACCTCTTCTTCTAAATAAACCTACTTTTTGTCAAAGAGAATGGCCATTGTGAATTCTTCACGTGACCATACCCCAATATTTGTTGCTAGGCCCCAATACATCATTTGGAAGTAGAAATTGCTACTCTAAACACATCAATAGAATAATTTTAATGATGCCAAATTTCTCCCTGAAAAATAGCTGTTTGACATCATTTTTGACACATACTAGCTATATGATCCTGGCAAGCCACTTAACCTCTCATTGTACTACTTAATTTCCAAACTCTAAATAAAAGTTGCAAAATGACTGCTGATTTGTATTGATAGAGGTTTTTCTCAAGTCAGTCCTATTGAAGAAATTACACATTTGAACTAAAAACCAACTATTTTAGCAGATTTTAAAATATCACAATCTCAGTTAGTCAGTGAATCAATCAATAAGCATATACTAAACACTTATTATTTACCAGGAAAGGAAATTAGGTGCTGCTGTGGATAAAGTGCTGGGCTTAAAGTCAACAAGATTCATTTCAATGAGTTCAATCTAAACTCAGACACTTAAGTGTGCAAGCCATTTAATCCTGTTTGCCTCAATTTCCTTAAGTGTTTTAAAAATATGCCTTTTTATGAAAGACATATGCAACATAAATGATTTCATTTGTTGCAATATCAGAAGGAAGGCAATAGGATGATATAGGGTAAGGGGAAGAGATGAGGTGAGATTTGAGCTAAGTCTTGAAGATAGCTGAGGAAGTTTTTACGATTTGGAGAAGAGAATCATCAGCCTTTCAGGCCTGGAGGTTTGGCGATGAAAAGTCCCAAAGTCAGGAGATGGAGTCACATATGAGGAAAGACAGTTGTCCACAGAGTACTTGTAAGACAGAAAACTATAAGAAGTATGAAAAGATAGGAAGAACTTTTAGATTCTGAATTTGTTGTATTTTCCTAGTTGTGATTGTATTATTGTTTAGCTGTTTAAGTCAGTTCAACTCTTTGTGGCTCCATTTGAGGTTTTGCCAGTTTCCTTTTCTGGCTCATTTTACAGATAAGGAAACTGAGGCAAACAGGAGTTAAGTGACTTGCCAGGGTCACACAGCTAATAAGTTTCTGAGGTCAGATATGAATTCAGGAAGATGAGTCTTTCTGATTCTAGGGCTGACACTCTACTACATCACCTCACTGCCCCTACCTGTGATTATTTGCTGACTATTCTTATCTTTTGATATTGATAGGGCTTAATGACTACTTGTTAATCTTCTCAATAATAATATTTAAAAATTTAAGCCACAATTGTAACTCAATTTTAACTTTATTGTGGTACAATTTTATCTTAAAATTGCATTATGTGCATATATAATAACTATTGTCTTAACTGATTTTTCTATATTCTCTTTTGACAAGACTATCTTTTTTCTGTTTAATGGGACAGGAAAACAATAATAAAGTAAACCAATTAAAAAAAAGATAAGTTATAGACTTTTCACTAAGATAATAATAATCTACATGTCTGAAGAATATTCCACAAATTCATTTCCTTAAAAACTAAACTGTTTTGGATAATGATGATTTATTTCTTAGGGTATTCCTTTGGGAAGATGATAGTATCTAAAAGATAAAGAATTGCAGAAATGGTTAAAACTGTAATGGTATAAACTGTAGTAATAGCTGTATCTCTATAGAACAAAGGAAAACAGATTTGAACATTATTTAACTTGGTCATTGTAGGCCATCAAATTTTGATAATTGAGGCTCTAAATGGACAAATGTGCAATTCTAAGCCATTCACAGGCAAAGATCCAAAACATGTGGAGTTTAATTTTTGCCATCTTATTATCTTTTTGTTGTTTTTTTCTATTGCATCAAAAGTTATTCTTTGGGCAGCTAGATGGCCCAATGTATAGCACATCCACCAAGAAGTCAGGAGGAAAAATGTGACCTCAGATTTGACACTCAACACATGCTAGCTGTATGACTTCAGGCAAGACCCTTAACGGCAATTGCCTCAAGAAAAACAAACAAACAAACAAACAAAAAAAACCACGTAGCTATCTTCCTATGTCTGATAGAACAATCTGTGCCAAACTATTAGTGTATACTAATAGGTCATATAATTTTTCATTGTCCAGATAAGGAAACTGAGACCTTACCCAGACTTAACTTGTACAAATTAGGTAACAGCCAAATTCACACAGATAAATAAATAGTTAAGCCAGGATTTTAACCCATATTTTTTTTTATTCCAAATTCTATGTTATTTCTATTATATTACTTAGTCTTATGGTATTCAAATAAAATATTCACAGCACCAAATATCAACATTCATTCACACAGAAGCAGTTATGAAAAAGTGAGCTGATGATCCTTGGGGATCTTTGAGACCCTTACAGGGAGTCCACAAAGTGAAAAATATTTTGATAATATTAAGATGCTTTAATGTCTAATATAGTAAATATCAATAGATAAAACCTATATCAACAAAAGACATTTGGGATTCTTAATAATATTTAAAGCGTAAAGGAGTCGAGGCAAAAAAAAGTTTAGAACTACTAAGTATTGCATGTCTTTATTTTACATATGATGAACTAGATCTAGGGAGGTAATGTGACTTGCTCAAGATGACACAAGTAGCCTGGTAGGGCCAAGATTCAAATTCTGGTTTTATAGCCAATACCCTTTTCACAGCACCATGTTTCCTCCCAAAAATTAGATTTGAAATACTTGTGTTTTCTTTTGGATGGAAATGTATTGTGGCATCAATAGTACCTTTACAAAAACAGAACAAAAGAATGAAAAGCTAATCATAGAATTAAAAAATAAATATAACTAAGTAGAAGCATCAAATACATCCTTCACAGGCTATAATATAACAAAAATAATAACTAAAATAAGGAATATAAGCAATAATTTCCATTTATAAGTGGAAATTAAATAATTATCAACTGTGAAAACAGCTACCAATGTTTTTGGGATGTAGCTAAAGCAATCTTTAGAAGAACATTAATCATGTAAGCATTTATTAAGCTCCTGCAATGTATATATCTGTAAGCACATATAAACAAAAAAGCTAGACAATCTACAAATGAAAACCCCTTCACAAATAAAGATCAAAGGAAAGAAATGGATAATTACAGTATAAATGGATAAAATGCATAAAGACTAGAGAAATGATAAAATGAAACAAAATTGCATTGATAGTGGGTTTACTTTATATAAATGATGTTCTGTTCCTATACTTATTCTGATGCCTTTGATAATGAGGTTATGGATTCATTTGGAACTGATTGTGCTATATTATATGGTGTCATCTAAGTCTAATTTCTCCTGGACTACTTTTCAATTTTCCTGTCAGTTTTTCTCAGATAGAGAGTCCTTACTCAAGTAGTTCTTGGGCATCTAGATGATACAGTGCATGGAGGGAAAGGTTTGGAGTTAGGGAAACATTTTCCTGAGTTCAAATCTAGCCTTAGACACCAGTTGTATGAGCTTGGGTAAGCCACTTTATCCTGTTTGCCTCAGTTTTCTCATCTTTAAAATGAACTGGCAAAAGAAATGGCAAACTATTCTAGTATCTTTGCCAAGAACACTCCAAATGTCCAATCAATTGGACATGATTGAAGTGACTGAATTACATGAATAACAACAGCAATTTGAATAATTTGTATTCTTGAGTTAATACAACTCTCTTCTACTGTGTTCCATTGCTTCTAGAGTTTGTGTGCCTCTTCTGGTCCATTGATTAACTTTTCTATTTTTATGTAGCCCTGTTTTTAGAGGATTTATATGACTTTCTTCATTGGTGGAGGGGATGATGAATTGAGTAATACATGCTTGGATGATGGGTGAATTTGACAAAAGAATATGAAAGAGGAGAGACATTTTTCTATTTTATTTCAAAACAGGCTATATATGTTTTTCAGACTTTCCTTGGTACTTCCTCTTTGAAGGGAGGGAAGAAGAACTTGTGAGAAGAAGAGAAAAAAACAGGCAGAGATAAAGAGAGATAAAGGACAGAAAGAAGGAAGGAAAAGAGAAAGAAAAAAAAGACTTTGAAAAGAGACATACATATAGAAATGTCCTGGTTTCCAGTTTATTTTCTTACAGATTATATGGAATTTTCCTCTTGGGTGAAATCTAGGACTCTTTCTTGATAAAGCTGAAATATATTGCTTCCAGTGGGAGAGCTTATTCACTCTGTATATTTTCTGGTATACTATAATCTATGTAACTTCTCTTTTTTTACCTTCTGCTTTTATAAATTAATTTATTTGTCTTCAGTATCTACCACAGATTTTTGTTTAACTAGTAGTTAATGAGAAGAAAAGGGCTCTGTGTGTAGAAACTTGGTACCATTTCATGATAATAACCAGGAAAGCTTATCAATTTGACCATAAAATAATCATTCTCCCTAGACCAGCAATTTTTAAGATAGCAGATATTTATAATTTTAATATGGTTATTTTTCCCTCTTTATCTCCAAAGAATAGTGAGGCTCCCTCCTGGGTCCTACTTCTGCTTCCTCCAGGCTGGGCTCAGAGTCTCCATTGGAGAAGTAGGGACAAGATGTCAAAGATATTTATCAGAGGCTCTTTGCCAGCCACATTTGGACAAACTCAACCTATCTTTAAGTCAAATTATGTCGTCAACAAACATTAATGCTTACTGTGTGCCAGGCACCTCCCTAAGCTCTGAGATATATAAAGAAAAGTAAAAACAGTTCTTGTCTTCAAGGAGCTCATCATCTGATAGAGGAAGCAGCATGCAAAGATCTATGTACAAGCAAGTTATATATATATATAGGAGATAGTTTCAAAGGAAAGTAATTCATATCTTTGAAAGTGAAATGACTGTGGCAGAAGTATAGGATTTTAAACTGAGGTCTGAATGAAGTCAGGGAAGCTAGGAGATGAAAGTGAGGAGGAAGGGAATTTCATTGATTGGAGGACAGCCAGTCAGGAGATGAAATGTTTTGTGGGAAGAATGGTAGAGATACAAGTCATTTGATCATGCACAATGGGAATAATGATGTAAGAGAGACTGCAAGGAAGATTTTATAAAAATACTAGAATATAGAAAGAAAGGTTTTAAGAGCCAGAGGATTTAATATATGATTATAATATATGATTTAATATAAGCTAGAGGTAATAGGGAGCCACTGGTGATTATTGACCTAGGTTTTAAGAAGACTGCTTTGATACCTGAGAGGAGAATAGACTGGAAGGGGGAGAGACTTGAAGAAGGGAAATCAAACAGCAGGCTATTTCAATAGTCCAGGTGAAAAATGATGAGGCTCTGCATGATGAAGATAGTGACAGTGTCAGATGAGAGAATTGGGTTTTTTTTTTTTTGGTAATGTACAGAAATATTGTTTATTTTATGGGTTTAATTTATGTCTTATAATTTTATTGGTTATTAATTCTTCAATTAATTTTTAGTTAGTTACTAAATTTCTCTAGGCAAACTATCATATCTTCTTCAAAAATTATAATTTTATTTATTTTTTGCCTATGCTCAATTTCTTTTTCTTGTCTTATTGCTTTGGCTATGAATAACAATGATAATGGTCATTCTGGTTCACCCCTGATATTTGGAAGTCTCAGCATTCCAAGAGACACCATTTTTCTTTGGGGAGGGAGTTCTTTAAACTCTTTAAGGTACAAACCTAGTAGTATTATAGCCAGGCCAAAAGATATTCACATTCTATAACTCTTTGGACACGGTTCCAAAATCAGTTTCCAGGATGGCTGGATCAATTCACATCACCATCAACAGTGATGTTGGTATTCTGTTGGTATACCAACAGTACACCAGTGTAACTATGTTCTCACAGCCTCATCAACATTGGCCATTATTTTTTCTATCATCTTTGCTAATCTGATGGATATGAGGTATAATCTTAAAGTTACTTTAATTTGCATTTTTCTATTAATAATTTGTAACATTTTTTCATATGATTGCTACTAGTTTAATGTTCTTCTTTTGCTCATATCCATTGGCTATTTATTTTGTTTATAACAATAGGCCATTTATCTATTGAGGAATGGTTCCTAGTCCCATAAATTTGAGTCAGTTCCTTATGTTTCTTGGAAATGAGGTCTTTATTATATAAAAAGTTGCTAGAAACATTTTTCCAATCACCTGTTTCCCTTCCAATTTTTACTATATTAGATTTGTTTGTGCAAAAACTTTAAAATTTTATGTAATCAATTTCTTACTTACTACTCTAATTTGTTACTAATGTGACCTTTCATAGGTTCTGTAATTTACTTACTCAATACTATATTACTCAAACTGCTAAAAAATTAGATCTCATCAGAGAAATGCAAATTAAGACTTACTTACAAATTAAGATACCATTACACACCTGTCAGATTGGCTAAAATGACAGGAAAAGATAATGACAAATGTTGGAGGGGATGTGGGAAAACTGGGACACTGATATATTGTTGGTGGAACTGTGAACGGATCCAACCATTGTGGAGAGCAATTTGGAGCTATGCTCAAAAAGTTATCAAACTGTGCATACCCTTTGACCTAGCAGTGTTTCTATTGGGCTTATATCCCAAAGAAATCTTAAAGGAGAGAAAGGGACCCACATGTGCAAGAATGTTTGTGGTAGCCTTTTTTTGTAGTGGCTAGAAACTGGAAACTGAATGGATGCCCATCAATTGGAGAATGGCTGAATAAATTATGGTATATGAATGTCATAGAATATTATTGTTCTGTAAGAAATGACTAGCAGGATGATTTCAGAGAGGCCTGGAGAGACTTGCATGAACTGATGCTGAGCGAAATGAACAGAACCAGGAGATCATTATACACAGCAACAAGACTGTATGATGATCAATTCTGATGTGGCTGTCTTCAACAATGAAATGTTTCAAACCAGTTCCAATTGTTTAGTGATGAAGAAAGCCATATACACCCAGAGAGAGGGATATGAATGTGGACCACAATATAACATTTTCATGCTCTCTATTGATGTTTGCTTGAATTATGTTTCCCTTCTCAGATTTTTTTTTCATGTAGATATGTTTTTTCTTGCACAGCAAGATAACTGTAAAAATATGTATACACATATTTGATTTGTCAAGTATTTTAACGTAATTAACATGTAGTAGACTTCCTGCCATCTAGGGGAGGAGTAGAGGCTAGGGGGGAAAATTTGTAACAAAAAGCTTTGCAAGGGTCAATGTTGAAAAAGTATCCATACATATGTTTTGCAAATAAAAAGCTTTAATAAAATGAAAAAAGAGTGTAAAACTTTTTGAGAATGATAAAAAAAGAATTAGATCTCAGAATGTAATCTAAAAGTATTGTTCATTAAAATAATTTGATACTTTTTTTTTTTACAAAAAGAGAAGTCCATCAGTCAAATAGATTAGGTACACATCATACAGAAGCCATAAAAAACAACCTTTCCTTAATTATGATAAGCAATATCTTTTTAAACTTAAACTAATTTTTGGGTGTAGCATAAAGCATTAGTTTGAACTCATTTTCTACCAGATTGCTTTCCAATGTTCACAGTAGTTTTTGTGAAATGGTTTGTCCTTCCCTTAGTAACTGGATTGGGGTACGGGGAAGAGGATAGAGGAGTTTCTTAAGCTTACAAGTGCTTATTGAACACTGTGTTCCTTTGTTTGCTTCATATCATGTATGTCTAATCTGTTCCACTTATAGACTCCTCTTTTTGTTAAAAAGTACCAAGGTGTTTTTAAATAACTATTGCCTTGTAATGCAGTTTGAAATCTAGTTTTGAGAGACATCCTTCACTCCCACTTTTTTTCGTTATTTATTTTTATATTGACCATTTTCCTCCTTCACATGATTTTTATAATTTTTTTCTATCTCTACAAAGTAGTCCTTTGGTAGTTTGATCAGTATGATATTGGATAAGCAAATCAATTTATATGGCATTATTATTTTTATCATATTGACTTGAACTATCTATGAACAGTTAATGTTTCTCCACCTATTTAGCTATTTATTTCTTTACAGTTGAATTCCTATATTCTGTAGTATGCCTTGATAGATATACTTTCAAATATTTTATAGCTTTTGGACTTGTGGTTTTTTTATTTGGGAATTTATTCATAAGTTCATAACTTGTTCAATTTCTTTTTTTCTCATATGTTGGTCTATTCAAATTTTCTTTTAAAAATTAGGATAGATATGTTGCTTTTATTAATTATATTAAATAGATATATAATTTCTACCTTAAGGATAACTTTAACTGCATCTAAAAAGTTTTAATATGATACTTTATTATAATTTTCTTTAATAAGATTATTTCTTTGATTTTCCTTTGACTCCACAATTCTTTATTTTTAATTTCTTCAGTAACTCTTTATTGATTTTTTTTTTGCTTTATAGTTAATAAAGACTATGTTTAATATTTCTGATTTTCTGGAATTTTTAATTTTTTTGTGCTCAAGCTAACAATTAAAAGTTTCAATACAAAGATGTAATTTTAATTTAGTAATTACTAAATAAATATCACATATAACTTTTCTAAAATTCTATTATCATTCCTAATCCTTTTCTTATTTATCTTTTTTGTATGATATGTTTACATTTTAAAGGATCATATTGAGATCCCTATCATAATTTTTCTGTTTCTCTTCATAAATTTCTTCAAATAACTTGATTCTATGCTATTCTGCCTGTATATATTAGTTATTATTATTATGTCATTATTTGTAGTTCAAGCATATGGTTTCCCTGCTTTCTTTTAACCATGACAGTTTTTATTGTTGCTTACACTGAGACCTTGAGTGCTACTCCCTCATTTAAAAAAAATCATGTCAAGCTAATAAATGCTGTCCCCATCATTCATTTTACTTCTGTGTGAATATTTATGCTTTAAGTGTGTTTCCTATAAACAGCCTGTTTTTGGATTTTATTTTCTGATCCATTTTGCTACTCTCTTCCATTTCATGGGTGAGTTCATTGTAATCATGTTCATTTATATTTATTTACTGGAAATTTCCCAGTAATAGCTAATGCATTCCCTACCTAACTACTTTGTATTTAACCACTTTGTTTTTATTTTATTTATATGTTTATATTTTTGAGGTCCAACAAATATGTAATATATATTTTTATATTGCATACAATAAATATTTGTTAGATATATCATATTGCATGTATTTGTCGTCTGTTAATTTTATATCTATATACTTATACTTCTCCTTTATATTCAAGCATAAGCTCTTTGTGAGTAGGAATTGTTTTATTCATTGTATTTGTGTCCCTAACAATTAGCACAGTGCCTCCTGACACATAGTCAGTGCCTAATAAATGCTTGTTGATTGATTGATTGATCTTATCCTCATATCTTTTTCCTCTTTCCATCCATTTCCATTTTTACAAGAAAGAATGTGTGTGTGTGTGTGTGTGTGTGTGTGTGTGTGTGTGTGTGTGTGGTGGGATGGGTAGGGGAAGGAGTGAGGAGAAAATGAAAGAGTCTGATAAATATTAGCCATTTATAATAGATATGCTCTATTTCTCAGCTTCTCTTTTCTGCAAACTGAGACCCTGATATCTAATTTTGACATTTTCTTTCTTTTTTTTTACCCTTTACAATTTATGCTCTGAAGCTCTTTTTTATTTTGTTAGCAATTATTCCTTTAACGCTCCTTCTTATACATCTTTCCCTTTCCCCTGTACCTGCTTGTGTAACTGATGATTTTAATGCATTTCTATACCAGACTCTTTGTATATGTGTGAATTCAATCTTCCTTTTCAGTTTTAGATAAGAGTAAAATCATGTCTTGAGACAATTGCTCCTCCCATCTTTTTTTTCTACATCTGTATACTAGCAGCTAGGTAGTACAAATGGATAGTATTTTGGACTGAGTCAAGAAAATTTGAGTTTGAATCCTGCTTCCAGACATTAGATATTTGACTAAGAAAGTCAGTTAATGTTTCAAAACCTCATTTGATGGCACCTTTCTCTCAGGGTTGTGAAGATGAAATGAAATTGCATATGTAAAGAAGTTTGAAAATCTTAGTGATATATAAATGACAGCTCTGATTATATTCTTTCTTTTGCTCTGTATTTTTCAATCTATCTATTCATTTATTTACTTATTGATCAAATACTATTTTAACATTTTAGTAACATACATTAAATATCACATTGACTACAAATAAAAGTGTAACTTTTGTACTACAAAACAATTTAAGATTTTTAAGAGGTAGAATAAAGTGAATAACTCAAAAGTATAATGATATCCATGGAAACTTCCTATCAAGGAACTGATAAGAGAAATATAAAAATGTTTCTACAATCCATGCTTTGGTAATTCATATTAAGCTGCTTTCATATTTAAGAAAAGAGTTGAATTCCTTTATAATAATTAAAAGGCTTTCTAGAGATGTAACCCATTTGCTAATTTCACTACCCAACTCCCTATATTCAGTTTATAAATAAAGTATAGCAAAAATAAAGTTTCTAAATATGGAATACAAATTGACTATACAATATTTTCAACAAAGCACATTCTAAGGTTGCTTTTAAAAAAAATGCTTCATACCCAGCATCTCCTTCAAAACGTCAGCCTTGTTACTATCTTGAAAATTATAGTATTGTAACTAAAACCTAATTGCTCAATAAGAGATTCATAGTCACAAAGAGTATATTATGTAAAAATTTTTTAAAAAGCATAATCAAAAAGTTGTAATTTTCTTAATAAGGATGACTGTCTATATTGTAAGCTAATTTCCCTCTAGCTCCTAAACTAAGTATAGTAATATTCAAAATTTTGGATAAGACTTCACATCAAAATCATATAAGAACCTAGCTATTCCTTAAAATATGTTACCTACTGATGTTGACAGAAAATAATGCATCATTATCTCTTAACACTTCCTTTGAACATGCCAAATTTGTTGTTCACAGTATTTATACAAAATAGTAAATTTCTCCCTTTTTCTTCCTCATTTCTTCTCTGGTGCATTCATTTTTAAAAAATTTTATCTTAAAACTAACCAAACAGAACAAATTCCGACCAAGATGCTGAATTTATTTTATTTAATTTTCCATGTAATCTTGAGGAAATTAGAATTCTAAAGGAACATTTGTCACTTTCCCTCATATCAGAAGACAGCCTTCTCATCTTATTTTAAATCACAATTCTTTTTTTTTTTTTTTTTGCTGAGGCAATTGGGGTTAAGTGACTTGCCCAGGGTCACACAGCTGTTACGTGTCTGAGACCAGATTTGAACTCAGTTCCTCCTGACTTCAGGGCTGGTGCTCTATCCACTGCGCCACCTAGCTGCCCCAAATCACAATTCTTTAAATTCATTTAGAAGTTTCTCTTGGTTTCTGTGTTTGCATTTCAAAGTTTCTGCTTTATTTCTGGTGTTTATATCAGGGAGTCTGTAAAGATCAATTTTCTTCTTTGTAGGGTTATATTTAATTTTCAAGGTAAATGATTCTTGGTTGTAAACTATTATAGTTTATTCTTTATATCTATTTTATACCTAATTTTTTATCTATTTATATCTATTATTATATATTATATCTATTCCAATATTTTATCTCCTTTAAGGTGATTGCTACCAAGTCTTATATATTGTTGACTATGGTTTCTTGACACTCAAACTCTTTCTAGCTACTTGGAGTAGTTTTATTTCTTTGAATTAGAAACTCTAGATTTTGGTTCTGAAATTCCTGTATATTTTCAGTTTAGGGTTTCTTTCAGGAGGTGATCAGTAGAATCTTTCAATTTTCACTTTGCTTTCTGAATCTAGTATATCTGGAGTTTTCTTATCTTATTTAAAATTTTTGCATCAATATTCATTAGGGAAATTGGTCTATAGTTTTCTTTCTCTCTTTTTACCCTACCTGGTTTAGCTATCAGCACCATATCGGTCTCATAGAAGGATTCTGGCAGTATACCTTCTGTCCCTAATTTCTCAAATAGTTTGTGTAGTATTGGAATCAATTGTTCTTTGAATGTTTGGTAGAATTCACATGTAAATCCATCTGGCTCTGGAGATTTTTTCTTAGGGAGTTGGTTAATAGCTTGTTTTATTTCTTTTTCTAATATGGGGCTATTTAAATAATTTATATCCTCTTCTGTTAACCTGGGCAATCTATATTTTTGTAGATATTCCTCCATTTCATTTAGATTATCAAACTTACTGGCATAAAGTTGGGCAAAGTAACTCCTAATTATTGCTCTAATTTCCTCTTCATTGGAGGAAAATTCTCCTTTATCATTCTTGAGACTAACAATTTGATTTTCCTCTTTCCTTTTTCTTATCAAATTAATTAAAGGCTTATTTATTTTGTTGGTTTTTTTCATAGAACCAACTCTTAGTTTTATTTATTAACTCAATAGTTTTTTTATTTTCAATTTTATTAATTTCTCCTTTTATTTTTAGGATTTCCAATTTGGTATTTAATTGAGGGTTTTTAATTTGTTCTTTTTCTAGTTTTTTTAATAATAAGCCCAATTCGTTGATGTTTTCTTTCTCTATTTTATGCAAGTAAGCATCTAGAGATATAAAGTTGCCCCTTATAACCTCTTTGGCCGTATCCCACAAATTTTGGTATGTTGTCTCCTTACTGTCATTCTCCTGGATGAAATTATTGATTGTGTCTATGATTTGCTCTTTCACCCATTCATTCTTCAGGATTAGATTATTTAATTTCCAATTAACTTTTGGTTTATTTTCTTCTGGCCTTATATTGCATGTGATTTTTATTGCATCATGATCTGAAAAAGATGCATTTACTATTTCTGCCTTTCTGCATTTGATTTTGAGGTTTTTATGCCCTAACACATGGTCAATTTTTGTATAGGTTCCATGGACTGCTGAGAAAAAAGTAAACTCCCTACTGTCTCCATTCAACTTTCTCCATAGATCTATCATACCTAGCTTTTCTAACAATTGGTTTATCTCCCTAGTTTCTTTCTTGTTAATTTTGTGGTTTGATTTATCTAATTCTGAGAGAGCAAGGTTGAGATCCCCTACTAGTATCATTTGGCTGTCTATTTCTTCTTGCATCTCTCTTAATTTCTCCCCTAGGAATTTGGATGCTATTGCACTTGGTGCATATATATTTAGTATTGATATTGCTACATTATCTATGGTACCCTTTAATAAAATATAGTTTCCTTCCTTATCTCTTTTGATTAAATCTATATTGGCTTTTACTTGATCTGAGATAAGGATTGCTACCCCTTCTTTTTTTTGTTCACCTGAAGCATAATAGGTCCTGCTCCAGCCGTTTACCTTCATCCTATATGTGTCACTATGTTTTAGGTGTGTTTCTTGTAGACAACATATTGTGGGATTCTGGTTTTTAATCCAGTCTGATATCCACTTCTGCTTTATGGGAGTGTTCATCCCATTCACATTCACAGTTAGAATAACTAATTCTTTATTTCCTGCCATCTTATTTACCCAAGTTATGTTTTCCCCTTTCCTTTCCCCTTTCTCCCTTCCACCCATCTCAGTACTTTGCTTTTGATGACCCCCTGCCCCAAACAATACTTCACCCTTTAGATCCCCTTCCCCTGTTTCTACTCCTTTCCCCTGATTCTTCTATTTTCCCTTCTATTAGTTTGTCCCTTACTTTTCCTCCTTTCCCTCCCACTTCCCTCTAGCAACAGACAAGTTTCTATGTGAAATCAAATGTCTGATATACACTTTTAGAGCCCAACCTGATGAGAGTAAGATTTACACAGTGCTCATCTCCCTCCCCTCTTTCTCTCAATTATATTAGGTTTTCTTTGCCTCTTCAAATGATTTTACCTTGTTTTTACCTCCTTTTTTTTTTAGATCTTATTTTACCACTTTTTCCCTCTTTTCCCCAGTATGACAACCTTTCTCCCTCTAGTTCTCTTTTTCATATTATCAAAGTGATATCTAGTTAATTATACCCCCAAACTTTAAGTATCCCCCTAGTAAAAATAAAGTTCTCAAGAGTCCTTTCCTTTTTACCTTTTTATGCATCTCTTGAGTTCTGTGTTTGGATGTTGAATGTTTTGTTCCGCTCCGGTCTTTTCATTAGAAATAGGTGAAATTCACCTATATCATTGAATGACCATCTTCTTCCCTGGAGGATAATGCTCATTATAGCTGGATAGGTTATTCTTGGTTGTAATCCAAGTTCCTTTGCCCTTCAGAATATCTGGTTCCAGGCCCTTCGATCCTTCAGTGTGGAGGCTGACAGATCCTGTGTGATTCTAATTATTGATCCTCGGTATTTGAATTGTTTCTTTCTAGCTGCTAGCAGAATCTGTTCCTTGGTGCTATAGTCCTGAAATTTAGCCACAATATTCCTTGGGGTCTTAATTTTGGGGTCTCTTTCAGGAGGTGATCGATGAATTCTTCCAACGGTGATTTTGCCTTTTGATTCTACAATCTCAGGGCAGTTTTCTCTCAGGATTTCCTGGAAGATAGTGTTTAGATTATTTTTTTCATCATGGCTTTCAGGAAGGACAATAATCCTTAGATTGTCTCTCCTAGATCTATTTTCCAAGTCAGTTGTTTTTCCTGGGAGATATTTCATATTTTCTTCTAATTTTTCATTTTTTTGATTTTGTTTGACTGATTCTTGAAGTCTTATTGAGTCATTCACTTGCATTTGTTCAATTCTTATTTTTAAAGTGTTGTTTTCTTCAGTTACCTTTTTAAGCTCCTTTTGTAACTGGCCAATTTGTTCATTGCACTCTTTTTCCACTTCACTAATTTTATTTTTCAATAAATTGGTGTCTTTTTCATATCTCTTTTGCAGGGCATCATATCCTTCTTGCAAGATGTTGTATTCTTCTTGCACTGATTTCAGTTTATTTTCCCATTTATCCTCCAGCTCTCTTTTGAGGTTCTTTATGCAATCTTCCAGAAAGGCCTTTTGAAAAGGGGACCAGTGATGGTCCTTGCTGATTTTCTCTGGAGTGTTGTCTAAAGGAACCTCAGTATCTGGGGTCATTGCTTCTTTGCCTTGATAAAAGCTGTCTATGGTGAGAGCTCTCTTTTGCTTCTTCATTTTTTTTTTTAGACGGGGTGGATATCTCTTTAAGGTAGGGAAAAAAAAAACAGCGGCTGAAAGGCGGCTGAAGATCTTTGCCCTGGGGCAATTCAGCAAATTAACTTAAGGTGCTGGGCCAGTGGGGGCTAGGACTAAGTCTGAATTACTTCTCAAATAAGGCAAGTCTGCCAGAACACCTGCCCCCAATCAGGGCAGAGTGTCCCGAGTGCCTCAGATAAACTCCAGGTGTTTGGAATTTGGAGTTTGGAGTTTGGAATTTCTGCCAGGATGAGCTGAGCTGAGTCCCACCCTCACTTCCGGCCTACACAGGAGTCCTCTATTTATCTCTCTGTCCGAGTTAGACAAACCTGATATGCAGTTCTTCAGAAAACAGTGTCCAAATATTTCTGAGTTCATTGACCTGAAGATCAGTTCAGAGGCTTATTTTATTGTTGATTTGAGAGAAGATCGGAGGAGAGGCAGAGAGTCACCTTTTCACTCTGCCATCTTGGCTCCGCCCCCAGTCTATCTGGAGTTTTCTTATATAATTTATTAAAATGGGATATAGCCAGTGAAAATGCCTGGAGTTGGGAGATGAAGCAATTTGTTTAAGGAGCAGTAAGGAGGTCAGTTTCACAGAATCACAAAGCATGTGGGAAAGGTGTTTGTGCATGTGTGTGTGTGTGTGTGTGTGTATGTGTGTGTAAAGTTATGGAAGGTAAAATTATTAAGCATGAGTATTCCACAGACTTCTGTCCTGGGCTCTCTTCTTCCTTTATAGTAGTTCACCTGATGAGTTCATTAACTCCCATAAATTCTATTACCATTTCTATGTTGTTGAGTCATTTCAGTCATGTCTAATTCTTTATGATCTCATTTGGATTTTCTTGGCAAAAATACTAGAATTGTTTGCCATTCCCTTTTTCAGCTTATTTTATTCAGGCAAAAAGGTAAGGGATTTGTTCAGCATCACAGGCTAATAAGTATCTGACGTCAGATTTGAACTCATGAAGATAAGTCTTCCTGACTCCAGGCCTGGCACTTTATCCACTGTGCCACCTAGCTGCCCAACCTACTTATCCAGCCCTAATCTTTGAGATGACCTCTATTTTGCATCTCCCATCCCCTATTGGATATCTCAAACTGGAAGTTCATATGCCTCCTTCTCTTCTTTGACACTGCCACTACTTTGATGTAGACCTCTATTACCTCATATCTGAACTGTCATAAAAGCCTGTTGGTTGTCTATTTGTCATAAATCTCTCTCCCACTATAGTAATTCTCTATTTAGCTGTCATTTTACTTGCTCCTGGATATGATAGGAAGCCACTGAAGTTTATTGAATGGAGGTTGGTTGCTGTGAAATTTCCACTCAAGGAAAATCACTTTGACAGATTTTTACAATAGTTCAGGTGTGAGGTGATAAGGAACTACACTAAGTAGTAATAATGTCAAAAGATAGAAGGGGCCTTATGAAAAAAGTGTTATAAAGGTGAGCTTAGGTGACTTGGGAGAATGGTGGTAGCTTCAACAGTAATAGGGAAATTGGAAGAGAAGAGGCTTTTTCAGGAAAGGTAATGAGTTAAGTTTTGGATAATTTAAGTTTAAGATGTTTATTGAACATCCAGTTTTAGATGTCCAGTAGGGAGTTGAAGATACTAGTGGTCAACTGAGAGGTTAGGGTTGGGTAAATAGATTTGAAAATCATCAACATAGAAATGTTAATTGAATTTATGCTGAGATCACCAATTGAACTAACATAAAGAGTGAAGAGGGCTCAGAACAGAACTCTGTGGGATACTCAGAGTGACCTGGATGAAGATTCAGCAAACAAGGTAGAGAAGGAACAGTCAGATAGGTAGGAGAACAACTAGTACTGACTTATGTTTCAAAAATTTCAAGAAAAGAGAATATAAAAAAGATGGTGTTGACAGCATTGAAAACTGCAAAGAGGTTAATAAAAAATTAAGGATTGAGAAAAAAAAGTCATTCGAGTTGGCAATTAAGAAATTGTGAAGAATTAGGAAGGGAGCAATTTCAGTTGAATGAGGAGGACAGAAATCAATGTGTGAAGAGTTTAGAAGAGAATGAGAATAAAGGAATTGAATGTACCTATTGTAAACCACCTTCTCATGGAGTTAAGCCACAAAAGACAGAGAGAGGTATGGAAGAATAGCTAGCAGGAATAGATGGATCAGGTCATGGTTTTTTGAGATTAGAGAAGACATGTTTGTAGGTAGGAGTTAGGAGTTGAACTTGGAGTTAGGAGACTTGTTTTAAATTTGTTTTAAAATTGCAGGTTTTTTTGTTGTTGCTTATTAGCAATGTGACTCAGAACAAATCATTTCACCTCTCTCAGCCTCAATTTCCTAATCTGTCAAGTTAATATTTGTACTTTTGATGAAGTGTCATGTGGGAGTTGTGAGCAAATTACCTTGTTATGTTGTCTTTATGAGCTTGAGGTTTGGGGCAGCACTTGGCTTCTCTGGGAAGAAGAGAATATGATTGAAGGAGAGAGGAAAGAGAATTAACTCGAGTCTTATGTTTGAGTCCCACATCTCACACTTCTCTTAGTTAAGATACTTACCTCTTTAGGTCTCACTTTCTTCATCTACAAAATGGGAAGTTTGTTCTAGATAGCTTTTAAGGTTCATTTCCGACTTGGATTTATTGATCCCCAGTAAAACAATTGAGTGAGAGCTGTCTCCCTTCTCCTCTTCTTATCTTTCTAACACCCTAGCAAAACTTAAAATGATTGATTTATGCCAGAGGTAGAGCCACAGTCAGAACTGGGAGGGCATAGTTATCAGGGGGTGTGTATGTGTGTGTGTGTGTGTGTGTGTGTGTGTGTGTGTGTGTTTGTGCATGTGTGCTTATGTGTATGCACATGCACTCACAAACATATCACCTCCTCCTTCCTAAATTTCAAACCTTTGTGGACAGAGAAGGAGATAATGACTAGTTTTATTAAACTCTGTTCAAATTCTACTGGATTCCATTGTCTAATTCCTGGCTATTCCAACATACTGCATAATTACTGGAGTTTTGATTATGTTTTTTTGTCCCTTGGGCTACAAGAGTGCTCTGAAACCTCAGTAGCTTAAGCCCAAGAGCCATATAAAGAAACATTTTGACTGAAGATGGCTGTAGGGATCATAACTGACTAGAGATGCCATCTCAAAGCTACATGTCAAGGAAATGACTTTAATTGCAAAATGGTTTCTGCCCTTTGCTGTGAATTTGCTGGCTAGATGCTCCCTGGCTAAGATTGAATTATCAGTTCTCATTTTGCATTGAGAGAGAGAATTATTTTAGATAGACTCAAACTTCAAATAAGAGGTAACTGACTTGTTTAACATTTCCTTTTTCAAAGTTCTAATAGTATTCCTCAACGAACATTGTAAAATGAAGTCATGACAAACATTTAAAAATTAAGGAGATAAAATTATGACTGCAACCCAAAAGTCTTATAAACTTCTTATTTAATGGACTTTATAAAGATTTTTGGATGCATGGATATATATATATATATATATATATAGTTATATTTCTAAAATATAAAATTAGCTTTAACTCAGGGAATGGGAAGATAAATATGCCTCAAAAGAATTTCAGACAATGTATAAGGTCTAGCAAGAAAATTTTTTAAAAATAAAATTACTAGATTGGACAACTATTAAGAGTTACTATTATAGAAGTGGTAATATGGCATATTGAATGGAGAGTCAGAAGCCCTGCATTTGAGCCCTGACTTTATTGCTAAGACCTGGAGTAAATCATTTAAGCTCTCTAAGGCTTTACTTACTCATCTATAAAGTAAGTATCATATTAAGACCACATGAACCTATTTTGATGGCTATTGTATTGTGAAGGTGTCCCTTAAGTTTAAAAAGTTATACCAGGAGAGCATATGTTGAAAATGTTTAGATTATGCCACTGGTAATATTTTCAGTTTGTTTTCAAAGTTAGGCGACAATAGAGAGATACATCACCAGTAGAGTAACCACTTAGGGATGTGTGTGTGTGTGTGTGTGTGTGTGTGTGTATGTGTGTGTGTTTCTATCCAAGTCAACCCATAAAACAAAGAACATTTTTCTTCAATGGCAGTCAGTCCTAAGTGGACTCCTTCCTCTCCTGCACTGATTATAGCAGAGATTGGTAAAGAGCAAGAAGGTACTAAAATTCACAGTTTTTATAATCAGTGATATTTTTTTTTGAATTTTTTATTTGAATTTTGGTATATTAAATATGAGATCTAATGAATGGGCATATTTTTGTAGAAGTCTGTATCAATAGACATTCTTACATTAAACAAAAGCAGTCTGGTGGTTCACAGTTTCACCTTGGAGTAGCAAAGGAAGAAGTTGACAGTATGGACTTTATTGATTACCTTGAAGAACAATTATTTCATGGTATATTTGGTCAACACATCTTGGAGCACTAATGATAGGTATTTGCAAAAAGACCTCAGTTAAAACAATTGTAGCTTATGCAATGACATAATTTGTTGAGGAAATTCTACAAGTTTATTAAGATTATCCATACTGAATGAACATATATTCTGATAGCTGACTTCAGTGTACATATGGGAAAAGGTGAAGATTGGAAGAAATAGAAGCTTCATTTACAAACCCATGAACACTTTCTTTGAAAAAAAAATTGGTAGTCACCAGATATGACCTAAAAATGATAAAAAATATTATATTGTATTACCAAAATAGGAAAAGGTTTTTCTTCTTAATATTGAATTTATTCCTGTTATTTGTGCATAGTCAGACCACTGCTTCATCTGAACTAAGATCAAAATTAGTAAAAAACAAATGAAAAATTTGAAAAACAAGAGGAAAAATGGCAAATATATAATTTAAACAACTCTGAACTGAACAAAAAAATGGCAGATGGATAATAGTAATGATAATAAAGACTATAATGCTTTTATTCAGAAGTTTAACCAATGTAAATTAATTGCCATAGCCAAGAGTCAAGAAAGTACTTTGCCAAGCAAACATATTACCTGCCAAATGGAGAAAAATTGCTGCCAAAGGCAACATCAATTTAGCATATAAACACATTTGTAAAATCTTACAAAGAGGGATGATGGATAATTATGAGCAATATCATTTCACAAAGCATAGAGAAACAGTGTAGAATAAATTCAGTTTTTAAAAAGTTTGTAAGATGAGAAACTGAGAAAAGTTATCCCAATATTTTTCTAGGATAGAAATTGGAGTACTTCAAAGCAAAGAAAAGTGGAAAAAATTTGCAAAAAAATATATCAATAAACTTTTTTCTCTCTCTCAAGGACAGTGATACTTCTACATTTGGATTCTAATATCACAGTCCCATATGTAGCTTTATAAAGAAGGCAGAAATGGCATTAAAAAGGACAAAAACAAGAAAAAGAAGTTCAATTGGAATATGTGGATTTAGAAAATAAATCTTCTGGAATGATACAGATGTGAGGATATTTAGGGACTGATAGACTGATAGCTGAATGAAGTGAATATATCAAAAGCATGAAGAAATCTCACACTTTATTAATACTGGGAAAAAAGTGACTGAGTGAGCATTAATTGCTACTGTGCTACATAGCTGCTCTTCAGGTACTTCTTTTTATAACTCATCTATTCAAAAATAGTATCATCAATAAAGTTATTGGTAGGAAAAAAACAGGCTTTCCTGATTGATTTTTAATAATAGGCCAAATTTTATTTAACTATAATTAACTGAAATGTGTGGAGCATATCAGATTTTATTGTGCTTTTTTGGTGTTATTGATTACAAAAATACTTGATTATGAAAATATTAGTTCATCAAATTGAAACACTTACCACAATCTTTTCAGCAAGGTGTCTCCCATCTATCCATGAACATTTTTCAAGAATCCTTGAAAAATGAGGCAGAAAACAAGGAGATATATAACCCCCAAACGTAATTGCCACAGTGATGGAAGAGATCCAGTGTAGTCTGAGTAAAAAGGAAATTCTGTGTAATAATGAATTCTCTTGATGTACACTGTCTTTGTATGACATAATGTTAATTGCACATGCCCACAAATGTTGAATAGCCTCCTAGGGGAGATTTGTAATCACATTTAAAGAATTGGTCTGTTCAGGTATATTGTCTTTGGGAAATCAGAAACTTCCTTTGTTGATCCCAAATTTCTCAGTAAAGCAAAGGATTTAAAAAAATTTAAAAAAATAGCTTAAAAATAGCTTACATTCTACCAGTATTGCTATGAGGAAGACAGGATGAGTTAGTCTCATAGCAAGAATGAGACAATATATATAATTATATAGCTATATATATATATATATATATGTACATATACATATACAATCGAAGAGTTAGTATCTGAGGAGACATACAAACTAGTTGTGACTCAACTAATTACATAAATTCTTTGGGTCTCAGTTTTACATTGGTAAAATGAGGAAGTCTTACTTGATTTCATCCACAATCCCTTAATCTGATTCCATGATCCTAAGACTCCATGATTTCATGAAAGTCTCAGTATAGTGAACTAAGTGCTGGACTCAGAAGGACCTGGGTTTGAATCTCTCCTCAGATACTAACTCTTCGACCTTGAATAAGACACAACCTCTCTCAGCTCCTGTTTCCTTACCTATAAAATGGGATGACAATAGCACTTACTTCATAGAGTTTTTCTGGAGGATCAAATATAATGCTATGTCAAATTCACTATTTATTTTAGCTATTATTATGTGTGTCAAATTAGCTGTTGTCTTATTTCCTGATTCTTCTTAATATGATTGCCTTTTCTGTGGATTATCTTTAATTTAGTCATCACAAATGTTGTATATATATGTGTTCTCCTACTATTAGACTATAAAGACTTTCTTTTGCCTTTCCCTGTATTCCTAGTACTTAGGAATTCCTGACACATAGCATGCACATAACAGATATTTGCTGATGGTTTCATTTTATGATCAAATATGAAGAGAATTATGTAAGCCTGGAAACCCTATGCAAATTTAGATTACCATGGAATTTTTACTGGTTATGTGACTCTGGCAAGCTGTTTATCCTTTAAATGTTCTGGGCCAGTAGTGTCAAACTCAAAAACAGATGAATGGCTTCATATTAACTTAGAAAACCACAAATTAACATTATCTTTGCTGCATTACATTTTAGGGTCAGCTACATGTCGCAATGGATAGATTACTGGGCCTCAGGTCAGAAAGGCTCATTTTTTTTGAGTTCAGATCTGGACTTAGACTTATTAATTGTATCTCCCTGGGTTAACTGATCCTGCTTGACTCAATTTTCTGATGTGTAAAATGAATTAGAGAAGCAAATGGCAAACTAATACAGTATCTTTGCCAAGAAAACCCCAAATGAGGTCACAAAGAGTTGGCCATGACTGAAATGACCGAACAACAAAATTATATTTTTACTTGTTTTGTTAAATATTTGCTAATTATATTTCAATCTGGTTTGGGCACTCTGCAGAGTTGTGGACTACATATGGACTACATATTTGACACCTCTGCTCTAGGTAATTCTCTAATATATTAAATTTCATTGAGGTGACAATCTATAGTGATGGAGGGAATTTCCTTCAGCTGCCAGATGACTGGCATAGTGGATAGAGTGCTGGGCTTGAAGTCAAGGAGACCAGAATTTACATCATGCCTCAGACATTTACCAGCATTGTGATTATGGATAAATCACTTAATTACTCTCTGCCTCAGTTTTCTTATCTGTAAATTGGAGATGATAATAGCACATACCTCACTTTGTGAGATGAAGTAAGATAATGTTTGTGAAATACCATATAAATGCTAGTTATTATTATGATATCAATTAAATCAAAGGTCTAGATGCTGATGAGAATGTATCATAAGAATTAGCTACATTTTTCTCCATTAAATTAGGGAGGGGGCTTTTTAGTAATTAAGGGGAGAAGCATCCTTTGTTATCAGCCTAAAATATGATTAATTCTTAAAAGATTTTGAATGAAAGAGTCAACTATATTTTCAAGGAAGCTCTAACCTTCCAATCCAAAATCACTATTCCCTGGTTCTTGAATCCACAAGAAGACAAAGGTGAATATTGTGACGGGCAATATAACACATTATTTAGGAGGCAAGCGATAGGTAATAGCTTATGTGTAATTTGTCATCATGCTAATTAGATATTGAGTCCATCAGTCTGCCAAAGAAGGGAAGAATTCCCTGGGCAGAGGACATGCACTTGATCTTAACTAGAAGGGCATACAAGTCATTTCCATCATAAATCGATCCTGACAGGTAATGTCAGAATCCTGGATTCAATAAGTCATTGTCACTTACTAAGCACTAACCTGGCCATTGTATAATTATTTCTGGGTTTTTCCACTTGAGTGCCCCAGTATCTTCTTTTTTGACAAGGTATTAATTACTGGACCTAGGAAGTTCAACTTGTCTGATTTCACTCAATCATTCAAGCTCATGTCCATCTTCATAAATGTTACAATTAGTTATGGGGAAAATGATCTGTAAGAATTAGGAACTCACTGAAAATTTTATTCTTCAAACTAAATCCAAAACAAACTTTTTCCCCCTTTATATTCAGAGAATTATCTATGCTTTTTTTTTCACTTTAATTTTAATTTTGTGTATGGTAGATGCCATTGGAAGTTCTTTAACATAGTGGAAAATGTTATTTTTATTATACCTTGGGAGCCTTATTCATGTCACCTTTGAATAATAAAAAAAATGATGTACAAGTAATTTCCAAATTGTCTATTTCTGCTGTTGAGTGAAATTTTATGTTTTAAATCCTTTTTACTCATTGATTTACATTATAAGCTGAAGTTGTATTTTATATAGAGAAAAATCCCCCATAAGAATAAATTGAAAACCTTTGATAAATTGGGTTTTAGGTGATCTACAAACTCATGATGTCCTGAACAGTATCACATATAGCAGCACCACAGCTATGTATGTATGTTGGGAATTTTATGATTAGTTAAAGTTTATTTTAGGGAGTCTCCATTTGGCTACACAGGAGCCTTAAAACAAAAGCCTGAATCACATGTTGGGGACCTCTGATGTCATTATTCTTGGTCATTGTGGAGGCTAGTGATGGGATCAAGATCTTGGCGCTAGCAAGGCTATGGTTTCCATAGCCTGTTTAGAAAACTAATTTTTTTTTTAAAGCAGGGTTGGTAGGACAAAAGTGGAAGAAAGAAGCTACAGCTATAGAGAATGGATTGGAGGGAGGGGAAATAGGTAAAGGTGATAGAAAATTGGATTGGGAAAATTATGATGAATTAGAATTAAATTAAAATTTAATATTTTTTTGTTTGTTTATAGCAATAATAGAATGCAAGGTCCTTGAGGCAAGGAACTTTTTTTTTGTTTTATATCTGTAACCAAAATGTCTTGCATGTTTTTTTAAATTCATCTGTGATTTCCTTCTCAATGAGGAATTGCTTTTACCAATGTAGACTGGCAACTATACTGCAATTGATAATTTTAGAGAGTTGTTTGGGACACTGGGGGGGTCACACAAACAGAATACAATGTCAGAAGACTTGTGTATTAAAGAGGTTTAATAAATGTGTATTAATTAAATTATTTATATTGTATGCATGTTATACCATAATTAAAGACTGAATGCTTATATAAGGGATAAAATAATTGTGATAACAGATTTTAAAATTATGATTTTATTGTCTTTAAGACTGAGAATAACTTTAAATCTAAACAGGGCAAGCCTGAGAGGATAGATGCAGATAAGTGACTGCTCTTGTTTTGAGAGGAGGCCTGACAGCTACCAATGGGAAGAAACTGACAGGAAGGAAGAGACATATGTTCTGACCTTCTCTTCTGTCTCTCTAATCAGTAGTATTCTCTAAGTTCAGCAACATCCTTCCTGAATATTTTCAGTTTTTGGTTCAGTGGTTCCTAGCAATGATTGGTGGAATTTGTTTCTTTTATCTAGTTTTAAAGAACCTGATCTTCTACAATAGAATTAAACATTATTAGCAAAAAATTAAATATCTATTTTCTTTAGATAAATTTAAAGAACTTTGCTCTCTGTTTAAAACTTCTTTACCAGATCTCTTTGAACTAATTATTTCTGGCTTTCTTCTTTGCCCTTTGTTTCTTCTAGGCAAGTTTGCTGAAGGCTTGTTTTATTCAATCTATTCTCATTTCTAAGCTTTTCCCCCAGTGTCTTTCTGAACTTGGAATGTTTCCACGATGTCTCAAGAATCTTATTACCTTCCATATCTCAAATACCTCTTGAAGTCTATCTTCTCTATCTTTCTCAATATATGTATGAGAAAGTCAGTGTACTCTACATTTGTCATCTAAGGACCAGCTTAAAGAGGCTCATCTTCAGTGGGTAGAACAACTCATGAAGACCTTTTACTAAAGCTTGGAGGGGATGCAATACAAAGGCAGAAGCAGTTGAATACATAACAGATTTAATTGGTATTCAATAATTGTTCATTGATCTTCCTGTTCTGAATTAATGTATTTGTCATCAGTGTGGTCTATCTTTGATCATGCATAGCCCATCTCTTCTTTTAGCTTTGTAAAGTACATAAAATACTTTGTAAAGTACATCTTCAAAAGATGACTACTTAAGAGAACATAAACTTTTTTGAAGGCTTGAAGATTGTCTGTAATCTTCAGTATCTAACATAGTACCTAACACATAGTATTTGCTCAATAAATGCTTGGTGATTTGCCTTAAATCCAGTGGGGGGCCATTGCCAGTAATTCTAACTTATGTCCTGTGCCACTGAACTCTGATGACCTTGGAGGAGAAAGTGAATGTGCCCTGCCTTATTTAAATTCAATTCATTTGCAAGTCAAGATATCACCCTCCTAGTGTTATTGGTCCTTTTTGAGAACAAAGGATGAACAACAACAACAACAAATTCAACAAGTAAATATTTTGAATAAAATATGGTATTTGAAAGAAGGGAAGGGACTTTGAGTTATTCAAAATTAACTAAACTAAATTTAACTAAAGCTTTCCCTATTGCTCTTTTGGTCAAGAATGCCAAGAATGAGCATACAGGAATTAGCTTAGAAGGTACCAGGGAAGCTGACCTTTAAGCAGAAATGCATCAGGAAGCTAAGGTATATCTTGATGGAGAGGTAATCAGTCAGTCAACAAACATTATTAAGCACTGATATGAGTCAGCCATTGAGCTAAGTCATAGACTATAAATACAAGTAGAAAGACCACTGTCCTCAAGAAATTTATATGTTAATAAGAGAAGGCAGTATATATAGGAAGTTGAAAAAGGTGAGACAAAGGTACCTGCTTCTTCTCTTCCTCCTGACCCCTTTCCCACAAAGGCATGCAACTAGGAGAGCAATGATATATGATGGACCTGGGCACCTTCTTTAAATGGTGTTTTTGGGAACCATCCAATCAGAGTGAGCAAATGCTCCTTTAACAATGTGTGCAGTCTACGGTGGAAGTAAAGCTGCAGGATGAAAGGGTTTCTGGAGTGCAGTAGAGGAATCTAAAAAAAGGAGCAGCACAGTACAGTAGCCATGTAACCTCTCTATCTTAGTTTTGTCATCTGCAAAATGAGGAACTAGAAGCTCTGTAAGCTTTGGTTTCCTCATCTATAAAAAGAGCTGAAGAAAGAAATGGCAAATCACTCCAATATTTTTGCCAAGAAAATCCCCAAAAGAGTCACAATAAATTGGACAAGACTGAAAATTACCAAACAACAGCAATGAATGTACATAGATAAAATATATATATATATATATATGGGTCCACTGTCTTGTATGGGACTGAGAAATGCATGATTCTACTGTGTCCTCCTCAGTTCTCTTCATTCTGTGTATGATCTTTTTTCCTTCCTACAAGACACATAGAATATGTGCTTGGCCTGAAAAGGACTGTTTGCTATCCGGAGCTCATCTTAGATATTCCAAGTATGGAAAAAGACAAAAGTGAAGGAACTGAGTAGTCAGCTGAAATGACCCAGGGCTCCTTGTGGCTTATCCTGGCTCAGGATAGAAATCATTTCGAGGAGAATTAAACTCCCAAATAGAGAAGCAGGGGTGGTGATAAAGAATGAGTGCTTTTTTTTTCAAAGTCATCCTGGGTAAGAATAGAAATTATCTCCAGAAACCAAAGCTTCTCTCAGCAATGCTCCTTTGTAGGTTCTGTGTCCTTGAAATGTAAAGGTTTACAAAGAAGACTTCAGCCATGACAGAGAGCTTTAGATATAACTGGCTGGGAAAGGAGGTGACCATTGTTATGGTCTTAGAGTATATTTGCAGCATTTGGTTTCAAGAATTGAGAGCCCTCCAAGCTGATGAGGTCAGTGGTCCAGGATTCAAACAAATTCTCCAAAGGAGCCTTAAAATGTCAGCCTGTAATAGCTTGGGAGAAACTGTCACAAACTGTCATGTCCACATTCCCTTTTTCAATAAGCTCTTTGTGGGTTCAGTCCTCTTGATATTACACATTTGTAGAACTTCCTTGACATGTATTTGCTGGTTCTGACAGCTGGTAATAGCTCCAAACAGACTTATTAAACTCACTTAATAGAGACTTTGGACTGGGGCCTGGAGAAAAAGGATCAGCATTAAATATGAATAGAATTCTTGGATCTAATTTGATTATCTGAAGCTTAATTGTGAAGGGAAGGATAAGAGACTACAAAGGAAGATAGTTGTTTGTTGGTCCTTCATGTACAGCAAGGAAATGGAAATTAGACCATTTTGCCTTGGATTTGTGTCACCATGAGTTCAGGCTTTCATTTCTGCTTACCTCACTTATACTTTTGTAATAACTTCCTAGTAGGTTTTCTGGTCTCCAATGTCTCCTATCTCTACTCCATCTTTCCTACCACTACTTAATGCATCCTAATTTTCTTAATGGAGTGCTCTCTGCCACTCCTACACTTGTATACCTTTAGTGATTCCCCACTACTTGCCAAATAAAATATTAACTCCAACTCTTGTTATTCAAGGCCCTCCAGATTCTGGATCCAATTGACCTCACCTGCTGGTATTTCCTATTACAAAGAACTGGCATGGCTTTATCAAGAACCATCTATGACAGCTAAGCTTATTTTCCCCCTCTGCCATTTTTTTCTTTTTGGAAGGGTCATTCAATGAGTAGATTAGGAGAGTGCTTTAGATATAGTTTGCCAATATGTTAGCAAAGTATTATTTCATGCTATTCTTATAGAAAAGAGAAAGAGAGAGATAAGGACCAGATGATAATATAATAAATTCAAACTTGACTAAATGGCAAAGTCATTATTCCAATCATCAAAATGGGACTATTCTTTCCTCCTCTTCTTGTGCTATCTATATTCTTTTGCTATCTCTATGCCTTTATTCTGGTCATCTCCAAATTTAGTCATTCCTACTAATTAAATTAGTTGAAACCCCTTTTCAATTGTCTACACTTTTCTTTGTATCCCACCCCCCCCACAAAAAAGGCTAAGGACTTCCACTGCATCTGGGGCCATGGCCAATCTTTCTGACTTATGTCTTACCACTATACTCTTGGAGGAGAGAATGAGTCTGATAACTTTGCACAGTTCTGCCTCATTTAAATTTCTTACAAGTCAAGACATCACTCTCCTGACATCATTGGTCCTCTTCCAGACTGGAAGACAACCAAGAGCCCTGGGAAGGATGAGGCTGTGTCATGTTGCCAGGGGAAAATGGGAGAAAGGTAAACAGACCCCACCCAAATATAGAGCAGAAAGCTAAGCCTGATGTCCTAATTTAGGAACTAAACTGAAGGGAAGAGTGAACCAAAACCAAATCAAACTAAACAAAATAAAAAACAAAACCCAAGCACTTTTTTTTTCAAATTATTTTTTCAGATTTTTTTCAGATAACAACTGAAAGCAGAGATTACCAGGAAAATTGATTTCCATCAATTATGTGAATAATTGTGAATGTTTGAATAATTAGAATTATTAAAGTTGTGTGAATAGCTAGAAGAAATGAAGAAAGAGCTAAAATGTAAATAAAAACTTTTAAGGAAAAAAATGAGGAAAGAATTAGCTTAGAAAAGAAAGTGGCAAATCTCACCCCAGAAATGCATTTCCTTCACCTGCTTTTTTGGGATCCTGTTGGTTGGAAGAGAGGCATATGCTTAGCATTCTCCTGGATCCCCTGGGTTCCTGTGTTACTCTTCACATGCTGGGTTTTAGCCTCCAGAATATTTTGATTTTTAAATTGCTGGATCTTGAGGGCCCTCTGGCATTTCAGGACAAAGCACTTTGAACCCCTGGACCTGCTGCAGTAATATCCAGGGGATTTGCATTGCGTTATTTGCCCCCTGTCATTTTCCAAGACTTCAAAAATCCAAACCCAATTATGACCATTCTTGAGCTTTCTCAGGGGAGTCTTTTACTCTTGCTGTCTGCGGGCACAGAACCTTTCATATTACATGTGTCCTGTCTTTAGGTCACACACATACTCAATTTGCTTAAGGAGTCCCTATTCTATTTTCCATAGATTCTGGCTCATTTTCTATGAAGTATTAGATGGAACATATTACTTAATATAATTTCTCATTGGATTTCTTGATCACCTTTTAGTCTGATATCAATTTTGTGGTTTTGTTGGAGTAGGTATGGGGGATGTAGACAATTTCCAACTGAGACAGTCATTTTGGAAGAATTTATTGTGATTATCCTTGTTCTTATTTTACAAAAGTATACATGATTTATTATTGTTTTTATCTTTTAGCAAAAGTTTATATTGAAAAATTGATAGTTATAGTGACTAATTTTACATAAAAGAGGAGAAAATTGGTAAGGATTCAGGAGATGTAGTAGTGAGTAATCAGACTATATCCCCTGCAAAATGCAGTTACCTCCTAAGAATCTGAAAGGAATGAGTGAGTTGTAGCTTGTGGTGATGGCACCTCTCTAGGAATTTCAAATCTGACAGCATGAATGTAAGTTGGAGTGAGTCAGCTAGTCCAAAGAGTAAGAGTTGGGGTTAGTGGTACTATGCGACATTTGAACTATAGGAAAATGAAGGAAATTAATTATAGAGCAAGGATATCAAAGGGAATGGTGGAAGGGCCAGGATGACATGGAGTGAGATGTTTTGTGTAAGACTGAATTAATCGTCCTTCATTCTGGAAGAGAACCATCACATCAGGAAGGTGATGCTGTGACATGCAAGTGAGTTGGATTTAAGTGAGGGAGGACTGTGCAAAGTGATCAGCCTCACTTTCTCCTCCAGAGCCATCTGGATCCAGGGGACAGATATAGATCAGGACAATTGAAGATGGCTCTGGATACAATGGTAGAATTTAGCCTTTTTAAGCTAAGCTCTTTGACAGGTCTCAGTTTGATTGAGACCAAGCCAATAAAAGATTAAGGCTGTTGTTATTGTTTATCCTTTATTCTCAAAGAGGACTGTGATATCAGGGAGATTATGCCAATACATGCAAGTGAATCAGTTGATAGATATTATTCTGTTTTCTTTTAGATCTTAACTAAAATTCCATTTTCTATAGGAAGCCTTCCTAATTGTGATGTCTTCTCTTTGTTAATTATTTCTTCCTTATCCGGTATATAGAGTATTTATTTGCATATTATCCTGTATATAGATTATTTATTTGCATATTTTCTCCCCTAGTAAATTGTAAGCTCCATGAGGGTAAGGGCTGTCTTTTTCCCTTTTTTTTCATCCCTAGCACTTAGCACAGAGCTTGATATGTAGTAGGTGTTTTATAAATATTGAGTAGTTGATTAGAGAACATAGGAATGAGGGAGTGGAACACAAAAGAGAGGAATTTGCTCTTTAGTAATCTAAGAACTTCTACTAAAAAGAAGACAAAAATGTTGGTAGCCCTGAAGTTACACTTGAGCTCAGGACTATAAAGGTTTAGGAGGAGGTGGAAAGAATAGGCTGAAATTGCCAGACTACTACTACTTCTACCTACTCCTTTTCCTCCTCCTTCTCCTCCTCCTGTTCCTTCTTCTTTTCCTCCTCTTTCACATTCTCCTCCTCCTCCTCCTCCTCCTCCTGTTCCTTCTCCTTCTTTTCCTCCTTCTTCACATTCTCCTCCTCCTCCTTCTTCTGCTCCTGCTTCTTTCATTACTACAATGTTTCCAAGATGATAGAGGACAGGAAAAAAACTAATTAATAGAGGTGTAATTTTCCCTTGAGGGGAAAGGCTTGCTAACCACATTATTCCTTGTGGATGTTGGATATAGTATCAGGTGATCCTGAAGATTGCTAGAAATAGCTGAACAGCAGCTAGATTAGAGAAGTGACACCTGCCAAAAGTAGCCAAGGTTAGACATTAGGGAAAAACTAAGATTCAATGCTTCATGGGGATCAGGTCCAGCAGAGAATAGCATGGTAACATTAGGAGAAATTTTTCCATTTGGGAACATGAACTCCTTTCATGTGCCTGGATATACATTCTCTGTACATGAACTCCTTTACATAGTCACACATAATCCCTATGTGTGTGTAGGCAGATGACACAATATTCCTATGAGTGTATCTATAATATGGGGAGCTCAAAGTTTTTTGGGAATTGACTATTCTCACTTATAAATGTTTTATTATGAACTAAGAATATCCTATAACCAAATGGTAAAAATAGACATGAATTAGCAATTACTAGCTATGACTTAGAGAGGATTCTGATGCTGGAAATACCTAGAACCAAGGATTGCTTACTGAAGAATTCAAATATAGAGTGCTACAATAATTATCTGTTTACATAGTTTTCCTCTCATTAGATTTTACATCCAATGAGAACAAGGTCTGCTATATGAATGGATCATAGAATCAAAGGAGATAATAGTATATAAGATATTCTGAAAGCCAATAAATAATACTATATATATCATCTATTGTCATCATCATTATTAAATCTGTTTGTCCTTTCCATACCTAGCATAGTGTCTCTTACACAGTTTTTGTGGTTCATTTAATCACATCTGACTCATGTCCCCATTTGGGGTTTTCTTGACAAAGATACTGAAGTAGTTT
>JAJPUD010016013.1:20538-35419 GCA_023553655.1 Myrmecobius fasciatus | reverse complement strand
TTGGAGAATGGCTTGAATTCTTATATATTTGAGTCAATTCTCTATATATTTTAGAAATGAGGCCTTTATCAGAACCTTTGGATGTAAAAATATTTTCCCAGTTTACTGCTACCCTTCTAATCTTGTCTGCATTCATTTTGTTTGTACAAAAACTTTTCAACTTGATATAGTCAAACTTATCTATTTTGTGATTAATGATGACCTCTAGTTCTTCTTTGGTCACAAATTCCTTCCCCCTCCACAGGTCTGAGAGGTAAACCATCCTACATTGTTCTAATTTGTTTATAATATCATTCTTTATGCCTAGATCATGAATCCATTTTGACCTTATCTTGGTATATGGTGTTAGGTGTGGGTCAATGCCTAATTTCTTCCAGACTAGTTTCCAATTATCCCAGCAGTTTTTGTCAAATAGTGAGTTTTTATCCCAAAAACTGGGGTCTTTGGGTTTATCAAACACTAGATTACAATTGTCATTGAGTATTTTGTTCTGTGAACCTAACCTATTCCACTGATCCACTACTCTATTTCTTATCCAGTACCAAATGGTTTTGGTGACCACTGCTTTATAATATAGTTTTAGATCTGGTGCAGCTAGGCCACCCTCATTTGCATTTTTTTTCATTAATTCCCTTGAAATTCTTGACCTTTTGTTTTTCCAGATGAATTTTGTTGTTATTTTTTCTAGTTCAGTTAAATAATCTCTTGGGAGTTTGATTGGTATAGCACTAAATAGATAGATTAGTTTAGGTAGTATTGCCATCTTTATTATATTCGCTCGACCTATCCAAGAGCACTTGATGTTTTTCCAATTGTTTAGATCTGACTTTATTTGTGTGGAGAGTGTTTTGTAGTTTTGCTCATATAGATCCTGACTTTCCCTTGGCAGATATATTCCCAAATATTTTATACTATCGATAGTTATTTTGAATGGAATTTCCCTTTGTATCTCTTGCTGTTGCATTTTGTTGGTGATGTATAAAAAGGCTGATGATTTATGTGGATTTATTTTGTATCCTGCAACTTTTCTAAAGTTGTGGATTAATTCTAATAGTTTTTCAGTTGATTCTCTAGGATTTATCAAGTTCTGAGAGAGGGAGGTTGAGATCTCCCACTATTATAGTTTTGCTGTCTATTTCTTCTTGCATCTCTCTGAACTTTTCCTCTAGGAATTTCCATGCTATACCACTTGGTGCATATATGTTTAGTATTGATATTGCTTCATTATCTATGGTACCCTTTAAGAAGATATAATTTCCTTCTTTGTCTCTTTTAATTAAGTCTATCTTTGCTTTTACTTGGTCTGAGATCAGGATTGCTACCCCTGCTTTTTTTTTGTTCACCTGAAGCATAATAGATTCTGCTCCAGCCTTTTACCTTCACCCTGTATGTATCTCAATGTTTTAGATGTGTTTCTTGTATACAACATATTGTTGGATTCTGGTTTTTAATCCAGTCTGCTATCTGCTTCTGCTTTAAGGGAGAGTTCATTCCATTCACATTCACAGTTAAAATAAATAATTCTGTATTTCCTGCCAACTTATTTACCCTACCTTATGCTTTTCTCTTTCTTATCCCCTTTCCCTCCTCCCTACTATTTTTCTTTTGATAACCACTTCCCTCAAACAGTCCTTCCCCTTTAGAGCCCCACCCACCCCCTTTTTCCTCCTTTCCTTCCTGTTTCCTTATAAGTACGTCTATTATTCCCTCTGAGCCAAATCTGATGAGATGGAGATTAACCAAATTCTCATTCCCCTCCCTTTTTTCCCCTCAATCATTATAGGTTTTCTTTGCCACTACATGTGATGTAATTTCCCTTATTTTACCTCCTTTTCCTCTTCTTCCAGTGTTATCCCTTTTCTACCTCTAATTTCTTTTTCAGTTTATCATATCATAATAATCATAAAATTACAATAATCATATCATAATCATAAAATCACAGTAATCATATCATAATCATCATGTAATTATAGATTCATGAAATCAACCCTCATTCTATAAGTATCTATAACATAAATATAGTTCTCAAGAGTTTTTTTTTTCCTTGATACCTTTTTATGTTTCTCTTGTGTTCTATGTTTGTAGATCACATTTTTTGTTCAGTTCTGGTCTTTTCAGTAGAAATAGGTGAAATTCTCCTTTATCATTGAATGACCATCTTCTTCCCTGGAAGATAATGCTCACTCTACCTGGGTAACTTATTCTTGGCTGTAATCCAAGTTCCTTTGCCCTTCAGAATATCTGATTCCAGGCCCTTCGATCCTTCAAAGTAGAAGCTGCTAGGTCCTGTGTGATCCTAATTGTGGCTCCCCGATATTTAAATTGTTTCTTTCTGGCTTCTCGTAATATCTTTTCCTTGGTATGATAGTTCTGGAATTTAGCCACGATATTTCTGGGGGACTTAATTTTTGGGTTTCTTTCAGGAGGTGATCGGTGGATTGTTTCAAGGAGTATTTTGCCTTCTGGGTGTAAAATATCAGGGCAGTTTTCTTTTATGATTTCCTGGAAGATAGTGTCTAGGTTCTTTTTTCCATCATGGCTTTCAGGAAGCCCTATAATCCTTAGATTGTCTCTTCTAGATCTATTTTCCAGGTCAGTTGTTTTTCCTAGGAGGTATTTCATGTTTTTCTCTATGTTTTCATTTTTTTGTTTTTGTTCGACTGATTCTTGAAGTCTTGATGAGTCATTCATTTCCAATTGTTCGATTCTAATTTTTAATGTCTTATTTTCTTCAGGTACTGTTTTTAGTTCCTTTTGCAATTGACCAATGACATTTTTTTTCTTCATTGCATTCTTTTTCCATTTTTTCTATTTTATTTTGCAGTGATCTCATTTCGTTTCCCCATGTTTCTTCTAACTCTCTTTTCAGATTTTTTATGCAATCTTCAAAGAAAGCCTTGTGACATGGAGACCAATTTATGTCTCTCTTTGGGGCTTTTTCTGGAGTTGCTTTACCTTTAGGGGCCTGAGGATTTGAGGTCTGTTCTTCCCTCTCTCCATAAAAGTTGTCTATGGTGAGAGCTCTTTCTGGTTTTTTATTCATTTTTTTTTTTTTTAAAGGTGTGAGGTCTGTTTAGGGCAAAGGTGGGACAGTTGCTTTAATTTGCCCTGGGGCAGTTCTGCTGATTGAGTTATTTCAGGAACTGGGCAGTTCTGCTGATTGAGTTATGTCAGGTGCTGGGCAGTTCTGCTTTAGTTCACCCTGGGGGGTTCTTCTGATTGAATTATTTCAGGTACGGGCAGCTCCACTGATTGAGTTATTTCTGGTGCTGATCAGTCCTGTTGTTTGATTGATTGCTTTAAGGTGCTGTGTAATGGCAGCTAGGTCCGATGCTCATCATGGGTTCAGTGGTTCACAATCTATCCCCCTCAAAAGGCAGACCCTCCAAACCACCTGCTCACAATCAGGACAGATTGTTCCAAGAGGCCTGCAGAAGACTCCCAGGTGTGTGAAAAGCACAACGCTCCCACTCCTGTTCCAACTCCTGTTCCAGCTCCCTGCTCCAGCTCCCTGTCCCGGTCTCCCTGCGCTGCAGTCTGGGTTCAGTAGACCACCCCCCTGCCCAATTAAAACAGACCTGTTTTGAGGTTCTTCCAGAGTATCTTCTTCTAGTCGTGTTGTTCTCCAGATATTGTGGATTTTTTTGCTTCAGAATCAGTCTAGAGGCTTCATATGTTGTTGGTTTGAGGGGAGGTTAGAGGAGGTTACAGAGACTCCTGTCTAACCTCCGCCAACATGGCTCCACCCCCCGGAAGGAAAGACGGGTGTTGGATTTCATCAAAGGCTTTTTCTGCATCTATTGAGATAATCATGTGGTTTTTGATAGTTTGGTTATTAATATAATTAATTATGCTGATAGTTTTCCTAATATTGAACCAGCCCTGCATCCCTGATGTAAATCCTACTTGGTCAAGATGTATTATCCTGGAGATAACTTTCTGTAATCTCGTTGCTAGAATCTTATTTAAAATTTTTGTATCAATATTCATTAGGGAAATGGGTCTATAGTTTTCTTTCTCTGTTTTCACCCTACCTGGTTTAGCTATCAGCACTATATCTGTATCATAGAAGCAATTTGGCAGTATACCTTCTGTCCCTATTTTCTCAAATAGTTTATATAGTATTGGAATTAATTGCTCTTTCAATGTTTGGTAGAATTCACATGTAAAACCATCTGGCTCTGGAGATTTTTTCTTAGGGAGTTGGTTAATAGCTTGTTCTATTTCTTTTTCTAAAATAGGGCTATTTAAATAATTTATTTCCCATTCTGTTAACCTGGACAATCTATATTTTAGTAGATATTACTCCATTTCATTTAGATTATCAAATTTATTGGCATAAAGTTGGGGCAAAGTAACACCTAATTATTACTCTAATTTCCTCTTCATTGGAGAAAAGTTCTCCCTTATTATTTCTGAGACTAACAATTTGATTTTCCTCTTTCCTTTTTCTGATCAAATTAACTAAAGGTTTATCTATTTTGTTGGTTTTTTCATAAAACCAACTCTTAGTTTTATTTATTAATTCAATAGTTTTCTTATTTTCAATTTTATTAATCTCACCTTTTATTTTCATAATTTCCAATTTGGTATTTAATTGAGGGTTTTTAATTTGTTCTTTTTCTAGTTTTTTTTAATTGTAACCCTAATTCATTGATCTTCTCTTTCTCTATTTTATGCAAATAAGCATCTAGAGATATAAAATTACCCCTTATAACCGCTTTGGCCGTATCCCACAAATTTTGTATGTTGTCTCTTATTGTCGTTCTCCTGGATGAAATTATCAATTATTTCTATAATTTGCTCTTTCACCCATTCATTCTTCAGGATTACATTATTTAATTTCCAATTAACTTTTGGTCTATTTTCTCCTGGCCTTATATTACATGTGAGTTTTATTGCATCATGATCTGAAAAGGATACATTTACTATTTCTGCTTTTCTGCATTTTATTTTTAGGTTTTAATGCCCTAACACATGATTAATTTTCATATAAGTTCCATGAACCCCTGCGAAAAAAAGTATACTCCCTTTTATCACCATTCAATTTCCTCCAGAGATCTGTCATACCTAATTTTTCTAACATTTTGTTTACCTCCCTAACTTGAAAGAAACAATTCAAATACCGAGGATCAATAATTAGAATCATACATGATCTGTCAGCCTCCACATTGAAGGATCGAATGGCCTGCAACCAAATATTCCGAAGGGCAAAGGAACTTGGATTACAGCCAAGAATAACTTATCCAGCTAGAAGGAGCATTATCCTCCAGGGAAGAAGATGGTCATTCAATGATATAGGTGGATTTCACCTATTTCTAATGAAAAGACCATTATTTGAACAAAAAATTTGACATCCAAACACAGAACTCAAGAGATGCATAAAAAGGTAAAAAAGAAAAGACTCTTGAGAACTTTATTTCTACTACGGGGATACTTAAAGTTTGGGGGTATAATTAACTAGATATTACTTTGATAATATGAAAAAGAAAACTAAAGGGGGAAAAGATGTCATACTGGGGAAAAGAGGGGAAAAGTGGTAAAATAAGATCTAAAAAAAAAAGGAGGTAAAAACAAGCTAAAATCTCTTGAAGAGGCAAAGAAAACCTAATATATTTGAGAGAAAGAGGGGAGGGAGATGAGCATTGTGTAAATCTTACTCTCATCAGGTTGGGCTCTAAAAGTGTATATCAGACACTTGATTTCACATAGAAACTTGTCTGTTGCTAGAGGGAAGTGGGAGGGAAAGGAGGAAAAGAAAGGGATAAACTAATAGAAGGGAAATAGAAGAATCAGGGGAAAGGAGTAAAAACAGGGGGAGGGGATCTAAAGGGTGGAGTATTGTTTGGGGGGAGGGGGTCATCAAAAGCAAAGTATTGAGGAGGGGGGAAGGGAAAAAGGGAAAAGAAAAGAGAAAAACATAGCTTGGGTAAATAAGATGGCAGGAAATAAAGAATTAGTTGTTCTAACTGTGAATGTGAATAGGATGAACTCTCCCATAAAGCGGAAGCAGATAGCAGAGTGGATTAAAAATCAGAATTCTACAATATGTTGTCTACAAGAAACACATCTAAAACATAGTGACACATATAGGATGAAGGTAAAAGGCTGGAGCAGAACCTATTATGCTTCAGGTGAACAAAACAAAGCAGGGGTAGCAATCCTTATCTCAGATCAAGTAAAAGCCAAGATAGATCTAATCAAACGAGATAAGGAAGGAAACTGTATTTTATTAAAGGGTACCATAGATAATATAGCAATATCAATACTAAATATATATGCACTAAGTGCAATAGCATCCAAATTCCTAGGGGAGAAATTAAGAGAGATGCAAAAAGAAATAGACAGCCAAACTATACTAGTGGGGGATTTCAACCTTGCTCTCTCAGAATTAGATAAATCAAACCACAAAATAAACAAGAAAGAAACTAGGGAGATAAACCAATTATTAGAAAAGTTAGGTATGATAGATCTATGGAGAAAATTGAATGGAGACAGTAAGGAGTTTACTTTTTTCTCAGCAGTCCATGGAATTTATACAAAAATTGACCACGCATTAGGGAATAAAAACCTCAAAATCAAATGCAGAAAGGTAGAAATAGTAAATGCATCTTTTTCAGATCATGATGCAATAAAAATCACATTCAATATAAGGCCAGGAGAAAATAGGCCAAAAGTTAATTGGAAATTAAATAATCTAATCCTGAAGAATGAATGGGTGAAAGAGCAAATAATAGACACAATCAATAATTTCATCCAGGAGAATGACAATAAGGAGACAACATACCAAAATTTGTGGGATATGGCCAAAGCAGTTATAAGGGGCAATTTTATATCTCTAGATGCTTACTTGCATAAAATAGAGAAAGAAAAGATCAACGAATTGGGCTTATTAAAAAAACTAGAAAAAGAACAAATTAAAAACCCTCAATTAAATACCAAATTGGAAATTCTAAAAATAAAAGGAGAAAGTAATAAAATTGAAAATAAGAAAACTATTGAATTAATAAATAAAACTAAGAGTTTGTTCTATGAAAAAACCAACAAAATAGATAAGCTTTTAGTTAATTTCATAAGAAAAAGGAAAGAGGAAATTCAAATTGTTAGTCTCAAGAATGATAAGGGAGAACTTTCCTCCAATGAAGAGCAAATTAGAGCAATAATTAGAAGTTAGTTTGCCCAACTTTATACCAGTAAATCTGATAAACTAAATGTAATGGAGGAATATCTACAAAAATATAGATTGCCCAGGTTAACAGGAGAGGATATAAACTATTTAAATAGCCCCATATTAGAAAAAGAAATAGAACAAGCTATTAACCAACTCCCTAAGAAAAAATATCCAGGGCCAGATGGATTTACATGTGAATTCTATCAAACATTCAAAGAACAATTAATTACAATACTATACAAACTATTTGAATAAATAGGGACAGAAGGTATAGTGCCAAATTCCTTCTATGAGACCGTTATGGTGCTGATAGCTAAACCAGGTAGGGTGAAAACAGAGAAAGAAAACTATAAACCAATTTCCCTAATGAATATTGATGCAAAAATTTTAAATAAGATATTAGCAATGAGATTACAGAAAGTCATCCCCAGAATAGTACACTATGACCAAGTAGGATTTATATTAGGAATGCAGGGCTGGTTCAATATTAGGAAAACTATCAGCACAATTAATTATATTAATAACCAAACTATCAAAAACCATATGATTATCTTTATAGATGCAGAAAAAGCATTTGATAAAATCCAACACCCCTTCCTATTAAAAACACTAGAGAGTATAGGAATAAATGGGCTTTTTCTTAAAATGATTAGTAGCATCTATTTAAAACCATCAGCAAGCATCATATGTAATGGAGACAAACTAGAACCATTCCCAAGAACATCAGGAGTGAAACAAGGCTGCCCACTGTCACCATTACTATTTAATATTGTATTAGAAAAGTTAGCTTTAGCAATAAGAGAAGAAAAAGAGATAAAAGGAATTAGAGTAGGTAATGAAGAAACCAAATTATCACTCTTTGCAGATGACATGATGGTATACTTAGAGAACCCTAGGGACTCAACTAAAAAACTACTAGAAACAATTCGCAACTTTAGCAAAGTTTCAGGATTCAAAATTAATCCACATAAATCATCAGTATTTTTATATATTACCAACAAAGTTCAGCAGCAAGAGATACAACAAGAAATTCCATTTCAAATAACAGATGATAGGATAAAATATTTGGGAATCTATCTGCTAAGGAAAAGTCAGAAACTATATGAACTAAACTACAAAACACTTTCCACACAAATCAAATCAGACTTAATCAATTGGAAAAACATTAAGTGCTCATGGGTAGGCAGAGCAAATATAATAACAATGACAATACTACCCAAACTAATCTACTTATTTAGTGCCATACCAATCAAACTCCCAAGAAATTATTTTACAGATCTAGAAAAAATAGTAGCAAAGTTCATTTGGAAGAATAAAAGGTCAAGGATTTCAAGGGGATTAATGAAAAAAAAGGCAGATGAAGGTGGCCTTGCTGTACCAGATCTAAAACTATATTATAAAGCAGCAGTCATCAAAACCATTTGGTACTGGCTAAGAAATAGAGCAGTCGATCAGTGGCATAGGATAGGTTATCAGGACAATCTAGGCAATAACTTTAACAATTTAGTGTTTGATAAACCCAAAGACCCTAGCTTTTGGGATAAGTACTCACTATTCGGCAAAAACTGCTGGGAAAATTGGAAACTAGTGTGGAAGAAATTAGGGCTTGACCCATACCTAACACCACATACCAAGATAATGGGTTCATAATCTAGATATAAAGAGTGATATTGTAAGCAAATTAGAGGAACGCAGTATAGTTGACCTCTCAGACCCATGGAGATGGAATAAATTTATATCCAAAGAAGATGTGGAACTCCTAATTGAACACCAGATGGATAATTTTGATTATATTAAGTTAAAAAGTTTCTGTACAAATAAAACTAATGCAGACAAGATTAGGAGGGAAGCATCAAATTGGGAAATCATCTTTACATTCAATGGTTCTGATAAAGGCCTCATTTCTAAAATATAGAGAATTGTTTCATATATATATATAAGAATTCAGGCCACTCTTCAATACATAAGTGGTCAGGGGATATGAACAGACAATTTTCAGATGATGAAATTAAAACCATCTCTAGTCATACGAAAAGTTGCTCCAAATCACTATTGATCAGAGAAATGCAAATTAAGACAACTCTGAGGTACCACTACACACCTGTCAGATTGGCTAAAATGAAAGGAAAATATAATGATCAATGTTGGAGGGGATGTGGGAAAACTGGGACACTAATACATTGTTGGTGGAACTGTGAACGGATCCAACCATTCTGGAGAGCAATTGGGAGCTGTGCTCAAAAAGTTATCAAAGTGTGCATACCCTTTGACCCAGCAGTGTTTCTATTGGGCCTATATCCCAAAGAGATCTTAGAGGAAGGAAAGGGCCCCACATGTGCAAGAATGTTTCTGGCAGCCCTTTTTGTAGTGGCTAGAAACTTGAAACTGAAGGGATGCCCATCAATTGGAGAATGGCTGAATAAATTATGGTATATGAATGTTATGGAATATTATTCCTCTGTAAGAAACGACCAGCAGGACGATTTCAGAGAGGCCTGGAGAGACGTGCATGAACTGATGCTGAATGAAACAAGCAAAACCAGGAGATCATTATACACAGCAACAATAGTATTACATGACGATCAATTCTGATGGACATGGCTCTCTGCAACAAAGAATTGTCTCAAACCAGTTCCAATTGTTCACTGAAGAAAACCATATACACCCAGAGAGAGGGATACGAAATATGGACCACAACATAACATTTTCATGCTCTCTTTTGAGGTTTGCTTGCATTGTGTTGCCTTTCTCTGATTTTCTTTTTTTTCTTGTAGATAGGATTTTTCTTGCACAACTTGTCAAGTATTTCAACATTATTAACATGTAGTGGACTTCCTGCCATCTAGGGTAGGGGAGGGGACTGGGGGTAAAATTTGTAATGGAAAGCTTTGTAAAGATCAATGCTGAGAAACTACCCATACATATGTTATACAAATAAAAAGCTTTAATAAAAAATTTGCATTTTTCTCTATTCTATCTTCTTTCACTCTCTCCTTGCTTCTATTTTATCTTTACAAATTAAAAAAAAAGGTTATAAAGGAGAGTACATTTACATGATACTTATTATCTACAAATGAAATGCCTTTTTCTGCTCTGATAAAACTTCCAGTGTTTAGTCATTCTTCTTTTTCTTTTAATTGCTTCTTAATTTTCTCTTTGAAATTAGATTTTGTTATACTTCTGACTCTTCCTTAAATTATTTTGTCCTTCTTAAACACTGCTTTATCTTTTCCGTTGTATGTATTTCCTCCTGTTTCTTTTTTTTTTATATATTTTTATACCATGATATTTGCGTGCATATGTGTTTACATATATTGTGTTCAATCTTCCTTTATCGGGTTGAATGAAAATGAGATTTATGGCATGTCCCTTAAATCATTCCTCTATATTTAAATGCTTTTTAATTTATTTATCTCTATTATGTGATAAAAATTTCCTTGTCTTCCTTCTTCTTTTTTATTTTTTAATTTTTTAATTTTTTTCTTTATTAAAGCTTTTTATTTGCAAAACATATGTATAGGTAATTCTTCAACACTGACCCTTACAAAACTTTCCGTTACAAATTTTTCCCCCCTAGTCCCCACCTCTCCCCTAGTTGGCAGGATATCCACTACATGTTAATTATGTTAAAATACTTGACAAATCAAATATATGTATACATATTTCCACACATCTTGCTGTGCAAGAAAAATCGTATCTACAAGAAAAAAAAATCTGAGAAAGGAAACACAATGCAAGCAAACATCAATAGAGAGCATGAAAATGCTATGTTGTGGTCCACATTTCATATCCCTTTCTGTGGGTGTATATGGCTTTCTTTACTGAACAATTGGAACTGGTTTGAAACATTTCACTGTTGAAGAGAGCCATGCCCATCAGAATTGATCATCATATAATATTGTTGCCATGTATAATGATCTCCTTGTTCTGCTTATTTCGCTCAGCATTAGTTCATGCAAGTCTCTCCAGGCCTCTCTGAAATCATCCTGCTGGTCGTTTCTTATAGAACAATAATATTCCATAACATTCATATACCATAAGTTATTCAACCATTTTCCAATTGATGGGCATCCATTCAGTTTCCAGTTTCTAGCCACTAGAAAAAGGGCTGCCACAAACATTCTTGCACATGTGGGTCCCTTTCCTTCCTTTAAGTTCTCTTTGGGATATAAGCCCAATAGAAACACTGCTGGGTCAAAGGGTATGCACAGTTTGATAACTTTTTGAGCATGGTTCCAGATTGCTCTCCAGAATGGTTGGATCCGTTCACAGTTCCACCAATAATGTATCAGTGTCCCAATTTTCCCACATCCCCTCCAACATTCGTCATTATCTTTTCCTGTCATTTTAGCCAATCTGACAAGTGTGTAGTGGTACCTCAGAGTTGTCTTAATTTGCATTTCTCTGATCAATAGTGATTTGGAGCACTTTTTCATATGACTAGAAATAATTTTAATTTCATCATCTGAAAATTGTCTGTTCATATCCTTTGACTATTTATCTACTGGAGAGTGGCTTGAATTCTTATGAGACAATTCTCTACATATTTTAGAAATGTGGCCTTTATCAAAATCCTTAAATGTAAAGATGATTTCCCAATTTATTGCTTCCCTCCTAATCTTGTCTGCATTAGTTTTGTTTGTACAAAAACTTTTTAACTTAATATAATCAAAATTATCTATCTGGTGTTCAATTAGGAATTCCAATTCTTCTTTGGACATAAATTTATTCCATCTCCACAGGTCTGAGAGGTAAACTATCCTATATTCAACTATCCTATATTCCTCTAATTTGCTTATAATATTACTCTTTTTATCTAGATCATGAACCCATTTAGATCTTATCTTGGTATGTGGTGTTAGGTATGGGTCAAGCACTAGTTTCTTCCACACTAATTTCCAATTTTCCCAGCAGTTCTTGTCAAATAGTGAATACTTATCCCAGAAGCTGGGGTCTTTGGGTTTATCAAACACTAAATTGCTATAGTTATTGCCTATTTTAACTTGTGAGCCTATCCTATGCCACTGATTAACTACTCTATTTCTCAGCCAGTACCAAATGATTTTGATGACTGCTGCTTTATAATATAGTTATATATCTGGTACAGCAAGGCCACCTTCATCAGCTTTTTTTTTTTCATTAATTCTCTTGAAATTCTTGATCTTTCGTTCTTCCAAATGAACTCTGCTACTATTTTTTCTACATCTGTAAAATAATTTCTTGGGAGTTTGATTGGTATGGCACTAAATAAGTAAATTAGTTTGGGTAGTATTGTCATTTTTATTATATTCACTCGACCTACCCATGAGCACTTGATGTTTTTCCAATTGACTAGGTCTGATTTTATTTGTGTGGAAAATGTTTTGTAGTTTAGTTCGTATAGTTCCTGACTTTTCCTTGGTAGATAGATTCCCAAATATTTCGTACTATCAACAGTTATTTCCTCCTCCTTTCTTCTCCAATATAGTCTTCTGCCCTTTCCTTTTCTTATCTTTTCCCGAGTTCATCAAAATTGAATACAGCTATTGACATACCTTTGTCATATTTAATTTTCTTTATAATTGTTAAAATATTAGTTATGAGAAAATATTACTTTCTTATCCCCTTATTAGTATATAAATAATATATTCCTAAATACTCTTCAAATTAAAGTAGTATGTACTTTTCTGTTTCTCTTGCTTCTTTCATTTTCATATCTACTCAGTTTTGGCTTTTTCATCAGGAATAATTAAAATTCCTTTTTTTTATTAAAAGCGCATTTTGCCTTTAATAGTTTATTGCTGCTTATAAGCTCGTGTCTTTTTCCTTTTGGAATATTGTATTCTTAATTTTTCTCATCTCCTTTGTGGCATATGTCAAGCCTCATATGATCCTGATGAAGGGTTCTTAGTACTTGCTACTTGAATCATTTGTCTAGGGATGGTGGGGCTTCTTTGACCTGAAAAATGGATTTTGTCTATGACATTCCTGAAAGTTTTCACTTGAAAGTTTCTTTCTGGAGTTCACTGCCAGATTCTTTCTATTGTCATGTTCTCTAGATTTTAGAATGTGGGACACTTCATTTAGAATTTAGTGAAATACTATTTTCAAGGTTCTTTTGTGAGTGGATTTGGGGATGTCATTTTTTTGGTGTGCATGTTTGTATATGTGTGTACATATAAAGGTATATATATTCACACACATACACAAGGAAAGTGGGTGCACATACAGTAGTAATTGGAAGGAATCTTAAGTCTCAAGGAGGAGGTATCATTCCACTGGCAGAAATGAGTGCTTCTACTTAACCAATTAATCAGGAAGCATTTATTAATTACTAGGTGCTGCTAGGTATTAGGGACACAAAGACAGAAAAATCCTCATCTCACTCCTCAAAGAGCTTATGTTTTTTGGTTTTCTGCAATGATGTGACATTTACCAAGTTTTTCTTATGTACGTGCTCCTATGTCTTCCCATCCCTAATATATATTGTTAGTAAAGGAGTATAACAGGTAAGTAGTGGGCATTAAAATGATTTTCAGGTAATACAATATCTTTTTTTTAAACAAGTTAATCATTGATTTATCTAGGTTAACACAGGTAGTAAGAGTTAAGGGTCTCATGCTGTATTTGAATTAAAGACCTCCTGACTTCAGGGCCAGTGTTCTGTCTACTGTGAAACCTTGATGCCTTAATAACTTTTAAATTACCTTTTGTTGACCTTTTAAAAAGTCAATTTTATTTTGTATTTTATTTCTTATATGTTCTTCTTTTCCTCCTCCTCCTCTTCTTCCTCCCCCTCTTCTTCCTCCACCTTCTCCTCCTTCTCCTTCTCTCCCACCTCCTCTTTCTCCACCTCCTCCACTTCCTTTTTCTCTTCCTCTTCTACCTCCACTTCCTCCACTTCCTCCACCTCCACCTCTTCCACAATTTGGTTAAACATCAGTTAAACATTTTCCAAAGATCTCATTAACTAAGAGATTTCTTAATTCCTAGCAAAGTACTCTTTTCCTCTAGAATATTTTTTTAAATAAATGAAATAAAATGCATATGTTACAAAGGAAATCAATTATATCAAATATAGTTATCACAATATTAAAAAAACACTCAACAATAAGTTAATGGATCCCATGTTTACAACTCATGCTCTAAAATAATACTTCGTTTGCTATGACACTGAATAAAGAAATTAAGTTAGGTAGCATTACCATTTTTTACTATATTTTATTATATTTACTATGTATTGCTACATATTTTTGCTATGTACTACTATATATAATATTTATACTAATTATTATATTACTATTTTACTACTTAAGATCCAATAGTTCTTCAATTATTTATCTGTCCTTTGTTTCTGTAATTATGCAGTTTTTGTGGATGTCTTGAGAGAAACTACCAAAAATTTCATACATTTTGCAGTTATTTTGAATGGAATTTTTCTTTTTAGGTCTTCTTGCTGGGTTTTGTTGATAATATAAAAATGGTGATGACATGTAAGTTTTCTAGATATTTCTAGATATTCTGCAAATATTCTGAAATTGCCAAAAAGTCTTTGAAAAATTTTAGAAACTTCTGAGATATTTGACACATATGTTCAAACTGATAAAAATCCAGCTGGACAATTGAAAGCAGTCTTTTCTTCTTCTTCTTCTTCTTCTTCTTCTTCTTCTTCTTCTTCTTCTTCTTTTTTGGTGAGATAATTGTGGTTAAGCAACTTTCTCGGGGTCACAC